>JAEQBH010005820.1:0-296273 GCA_016808115.1 Tetrastigma voinierianum
AATCTTAATTTGAATCGTACTACTAATTGTAATTAGATTCTAATTGCAACTAATATAAATTCTTTTTCTTAATCTATATCTTAGAAATTCATCCTCATCGTAAAGACATTAAATTAAAACCAAATAAACACCTTGCATCTCTGGGCAACATCCTGTGCAGCAAGCATGGCTGCATATGGGGACGATTCATCCCTGTCAGCTTTCACCTTCATACCACCTGCGTAAAGAAAGACTAATGAGATCACATACATACATAAGGCAAGCCACCAACAGAGTTTACAATGATAAATGAGCCAGTTCTAGAACTCATACGAAATGATACAGCAATTATGAATTACACTTGCAGTATGGTAGGTGAAGAATTCAAAAAGAATAAAATATTGCTAATGGAACTCAACTAATCATCTAGAAACTTCTAAAACAAGGCTTAAACCTGTAGCAAATGCCAAATGTTGTCACAATTATTTACATAATCTTACCGATCAAAAAAAATTACTTACATAATCTTACCAATCAAAAAAAATTATTTACATAATCTTTATTTCTATGTAAGGTATAGAGAAGTTAAAAAAGAAATGAACAAGATGGAAGTGTATAAATATTTCGAGTTCAATGCATAGCCCCACCCATCCTCCCATGTATTTGAACAAGTGACATTGTTATATGTGTCAGACCACAATACTAAGCATATATTGCTTCTTGGTGACATAAAGCAACTGTTCTGACAACAAATTTTATTTGGCATAATGGTCCCATCCCCAACACTATGAAAGGAGTTATGGTGTGTACATATTTAGCCTTTAAAGTAAAATTAGCTCTCACCAGTAATGCGGACAAGAGTTTCTCTTCCTGACAAGTCAGTCACATGCTGCAATTGAAACAGAAGGCATACATCACCAGGCTTTGGATAGAAAATTTGAAAGAAAAAAAGAAGAAAAGCCCAAGCTTCTAGACTTACAATGAAAGTGTCATTAAATGATGCGAAGATATGGGCAACACCAAAAACATGCTCTCCATCTCTTACAGTGGGTCCAAGTGTCACATTCTCTTCCTTTGGCTCTCTAACCTTCCTCCTTGACTATAAAATCAACAATTCAAGAAATTTAATTTGTCAACCTCGTTGAATTCCAGTAATGATTTTTTTTTTATAGGTAACATGTGAGATGTTATAAAAAATAAGAGTATACAGGGAACAGACAAAAGGCACCAAGAGACAGAAATTTCCATAATGATATCTGAAAAATTAAATCACATAGAAATACAAAAAAAGTGATAATTTCAGGTTTTATTATTCACCCAGTCTAGAGTTGCCATTATGTTTCTATGGTTATTGCTTGCTGCTAAAGGTCACCCATTAAGAGCTTCTGTGGACTTTATGGTAACTAGGGAACCTTGTCATTTTCCAAATAAATTTTATTTTTATTCTGTTAAAGAGATCACTACGGGTTTGTCCATATTGTTATATTTATTCTTAAAGAAACATGTTAAATTTTAAAATCTTTACTTTAAAAGACCCCATGCAAACATGAATCCATCCCTTGTTATTAGAACTATTTAAAGCTGCAATTAAAGATGTCAAAAGCTTCTATAGTAATCACAATGATGCCACCTGCGTCTATTGGCACTATAGAATGTTCCAAAAAGCAACTTGCCACCCCCTAATGTAAGCATCAAACTTAAATATAGTGGATTTATAAATGTATTTTCATTTGATAGATGATAGATTTAAGCCCGTTTAATAACTCTAGACCTCAATAAATTCTAAGGATAACCTTGAAGGCTCCATGACCATGGAAGAAACTGGCTATGCCACACAACTACTTAAAACTCCAAAATCCCTGTTTGGATCCAAAATCATGTATTTAAACTGGTAAGACGACTGCAGTAAACTATTTGAAAAGGTTCACATAAACAAGGTAGAACTTAGCCCATATAACTGAAGAATAATATGGTCTATTAAAGCTGTGCTTGAGAAGGCTGGTTCATCAGTCAATTGCTGCGTCTAAGAACATTGTTCTTAGAAGGAAAAACTTTCGTTCCACGAAAATCGACTAGGGCAATTTAAACATACATTCCAACAGATACGGAATCCACTCAAATTGGACTACTATTTTACTACCAAAAGACCTTAGAAAATGCTACGGAATCCAGACGCTCGGATTAATTCAGATAAAGCACTTAACGGTACACGCAGAAGAAGAAAACAAACAACAAGCTTCAGTGTCCAGATCTGAAAATGAATAAGATACAGTTCAAACCTAGGGTAGTCCACAAATTATCATCATTCAAAAACAAAAAATTCAAGGATTCTGTATCTCGTGGAACAGAGAGAGTAGAGAAGGAGTTTCAAGATCAGCTTACCATGATTTCGACGAATGAAAAGGCGCTTGGGCTATTGAGGAAGCTGTTCTGCCGAAACCCTAGAGTAGGAGGAGACGACGGCTGCTCTGGGCTTCTTATTTATCTCATGGATTAGGGTATTTGAATTTGTAGAAAGGTCCCTGCTTTTCTCGGCATTTTATTTTAGGACATTTAATGTGAAACGGGCCGAGCCGGCAACCACTGGGCCAAAATCAGGACAGCTGGACTGCCTCAAGTGCTGCCATTTGAGCCCAAATATTCTTCTTCATTTTTATTTTTAACATTTATTCATATTTTAAATATCAAGTTGTGGTTAATTTCTTTTGTTACAAGGAATTAAAATCTCCTATTACTCATTTAATTTTTGTTTACTATTCTCTTTTTTTATATTCATAGATGTTCGCACTCACTAATCCTTACTTGGTGCCTAAAGTTTAATACCGAAGAAAACCCCATGACCTTCGTTGACTCAACCGATCATTATCAATCCCAAATTGAACTATCCCTCATTATTCCATTTACTTTTTGAGTCAAGTCTCAAAGTCGTACTTTTTAACTTATATAATAAATTTTTTTTTATAGAAAATTGATCTTAACTTAAAAGTTTCTAAAATTTGAATATTTTATGTTAAATACATGTATAAAGTATATTTCCTTGTTTTTGGGATACACATTTGTATAGATCTTAAGGTAGATTTTGAGATAATTGAAAAAAAAAACTAAATGGAAAATACGTAGCTACCATGTTACAACCTAAGAGAATCTCCAACCCACTCTCTATTTTTTCTCTTTAGTCACTTTAGCTAGCCAAACACAAAAAATTCTCTCCAACCCACTCTCTATTCCACTCTCTATTTCCTAGTTAACCCAAATGGCTCACCAAATGTGGTGAGCCATTTGAGCTATCTAAATTCTCTCTCTTTTCTCTCTATCTCTTTTATAGCATGCTTTACTTTTAAATTATTTAAGCAAATAAAATTGGGTGTAAATAGAGAGTGTGGTTTGAGTGAATTTTAAAAAGTTGTCGGCTAAAATAATGAATTTTAATATTTAAATATATTTGAGTAGCTATTTTGTTGAGTGCGGTTGGAGATACTCTGGAGTTCCCAACTCTTGTAACTTTCCCCGATTCTCAAAAAAAAAAACATTTGTAACATTTAAGATATTACGGTTTTATTTATTTTTTAATATTTTTAATATTACATATAATATTAATAATAAAAATATAAGAAAATAATGGGATATTAAGTTTTTTTTTTATGTCTATTCATTTTGTATTATAATATAGTATAATATTCCTCATAAATTTATTCATATTAGACTCGAATCCTAAACCATTTCCCTTCCTATGCCTATATGATCTGTTAACCATTTGAGCTTGGTCTTATTGGTACAAGATATTAAATATTGAAGTTTAGGGAAATATAAAATACAAATTTGAGAAAAAAACATCAATAGAATAAATTTTGATTAGAAAAGAGAATTGATAACATACATATTGAAATTAATTGAAAAATAATGTTTATTAATTTAATTTGTGACAATAAATAATGATATTTTAATAATAAATAGAATTTTGAGCACATAGTCAAATATATTTGTATAGGAATAACTATTTTATTTTGTTGAATATTATTTGAAAATATGTTTGATATGATATCTTGCATCAAATAGAAAATAAAGTTTTCGACATGGTATTTATGTGAACTTTTCTTTCTTAATGGGGTGTTTGTTTGTGTGGCCCATTTAGGACCTAAATGGAATCTAGACTTAATGCAAATCGAACAATATGTTAATGGTTTGGAAGATTACATTTTATTTAATATTTAAACATATTATACTGAGCAAAACACATATTATAAATGTAAGAGATTTTTGGTTATAATATAGTTTTTTTTAAAATAATATAATTTGATTGCTTCAAACTAGCAATACATCCATAAAAACATAGATACTAAATTGCTAAAATAATGTATAATCTAAACAATATCTGCATTAAAACACAATAAATCTGGCTCAAAAGCTCACAACCTAATAACAAGAAAAGAACGTCCAACTTCCAATACAACAAAATGAGATGATAGTCTGGGTAACGCTACTCGAAACCCAATGACAAGAAGGCTCGAGGCCAAGACCCATGCATCAGGAATGCCTGAATCCAACAAGGTACCCTCGTCTTGAGTAGAGTAATAAAACAACTCGATTCATCTGCTACCAAACAACACATTTGGCACGAGACGCATTTCCTACCACTGACTAGTATGTCTGAAACAGCGAGAAGCATAAGACCAAGTCTGACAGAAAGATAGAAACAATCAAAAGGCCAAGCAGATCATCCACCACTGCTCACCTAATGTGAGAGACATATGTCATCACACTAGCAACCTAAAACACACCACCTTGAGCCTATTACCATTATGGGCATATGTGAATAAGAAGGCGACATGTGGCACTCGACACATGAGTTTACCTTTGTTTTTTCTTTGTTTTTTTTTTTTTTTCATATTTTTGTTGTCAACTTATTATGACACACATCGACTTATTTGACTTTGCACTGTGTTGTTGACTATTATCTTCTTCGGCCGGCCACATTACTCAGGGATAGGATCTAAAATTTGATACGATTTGTGAACTCTGACACGAACTCGATTAATTTATTTTTGCATGTTTTATTAATCATAATCGTGCTCGATCAAATTCAAGTAACTCCGCATAACCCATTTAATAAACGGGTTGTATTTATGTCAATGCACATAACACGAAATTGACACGAATTGACCCGTTTAATATGTTATTTGTGTTAAATATTGATGGATTAATTGTAAATTATATTAGTTTAAATGACCAAATTAATAAATGAGTTATACTTGTCATGTCATGTTACTCAATTACTAATTGGGTCATGAATTTGTTAATTTTTTACACATTATTATTCGTATCATTGAAGCAATAATAAAGTAGAATACTTGTATATTAACACGACCCGAACATGACACGCCAACACGAATTGCCACCCTTAGTTCAAATGGCAAAGTCCAATCCAACATAATCACTAGATCAAATCATGTTCGTCGGTATACTGTAAATATGAAATTTTAGGTATTTTAGATATTTTGGGATTATCAAATGCAGACCTTAAACTCGGACATTTTATATTAACTTGATGTCATGGCTATCCTCTAAAGTTTTTAGACTTTTGATTACGTTGCTTTCATCACTGAGATTATTAACTCCGAATCAATAAATTAATCTCTTTAAAAAAATCCAAATTTCTATTAATCAAATTATTTCATTCAGTTTATTGTGTCATAACTTAATTTCATTGTATACGCTTATTTGAAAATTACAATAAAGAATATTAACTGATTATTATTTTTATTTAAAGATTCTGATTACATTTTGAATTAAAAAAAAAATGGTTTCTTCAAAAAAAAAATTTAAAAAGATTTTGCATAAAATATCACTAACAAATCATTTTCTATCCGATGTTTTATTAATTAATTATGTGAATTTAATCTAACGAATGAAATTTAAAGGAATTTCATTTAAATCCGGTAATTTATTAACTAATTGTGTGAATTTAATCTAACGAGTGAAATTTAAACAATCACTTTAAGGGAGAGGTTCATTTTAAACTGAATTTTATTAACTAAATAAGCGTTAAAACGCTTAAATGTATAATACATGCGTTTATGTCCCGGGTTCGAATCTCACGGTAATTTATTACATTGTACTCTGGCTGCTTAGTTATCGAAAAAAAAAAGGATGCAAAGAAGACACAAAACCCTAACTGCCCCCTCCCCTCGTTATCTCTTATTTTATTCTTTAAATTTCTTCTCAAGCGAGGGCGTTTTTTGCCATTTTGGCTTGAAATCACCTTTATAAGTAGTTCTTTCACAAGGATTAAGATCTTATCTTATTTTTTGTATTGTGGTCATCCTGTAACGCTTGATTCACATCGCTCTACACGTTATTTTCTTGTTGTCGCCTTACGCGCGCCGCAGTCGGTTGAGATCATATAATGCGGTGTTTTTCGTCATTTCATATATGATTTTACTAGCAGAAAGAATTTAAACAAAAGCAAACTAACTGAACATCAATCGAAGATATCATCATATTATAAATATATTATGTTAAAGAACTATAGTTAGATATTCTAATTACTATATTATTAAATTTATAAGTTTTATATCTATTTATTATGCTATTACAAGTTTATAAGTTTGAATTAATAAATTATTTTTCCTTTAAAATAAATGTGTAAAGAGAGATTATATTTATTAAAATAAATCATTGATCAGTTAAGATCCAAAATACTTATTTATATTTGATTAATTAGAAAAATGAGATATAGGGACTCAATGAAATTATTTTTCCAAAAAATAAAAAAGGATACAAGTAAGATTATATTCAAAAACAAATCCTGATCAGTTAAGATCCAAAATAATTATTTATATTTTATTAATTAGAAAATGAGGATATAGGGAACCTTAATGAAATTATTTTTCCTTTCAAAAATAAAAGATAAAGTAAGAGATTATATTAAAAATAATCTTTATCAGTTAAGATTCAAATAATTATTTAGTATTTTGAATAATTAGAAAATGAGATATAGGGGGACTCAACCTTGTTATCTTAGTAGTGACTTATATGGAATTAGCATAAGCACAACCTGGCTACGAAATTTTTGGTGGGAACCATCTTTACTGCCTGAAGGTTTATAATTTTCAAAAACGATTTCTAAATAAAAGTAAATCTACATATATTTTTTCCATAAGATCCTACTTTTATAAGGGATTTATGAAGGATAAACTCAGAGCTCTGTGAATGCCTATACTCAGAAACGTAAACTAAAATGTCAAGGAAACAAACTCAAAGCAGTACAAACAAACAATTAGAATGTTGATCCACCCCAACGAATAACGCCAAGGTTTTAAGACTTAATTCTCTGACTCCCTTAATCAATACCGAGGATACTGACAATCGCCCCGCGTGAACTAACCTCGCCTTGAAGGGTACGTAGCTCTGAGGATTCGACTCGAACTCAATTGTTTGCCGTAACAATCGCATAAATGATAAATGGCGATGGCTGGCGGAGAATTTTGTTTTTTTTTAAATTTTGGGAAAAGCGGAGTATATATATGCCACGAGTCAGCCACGCAATGCATACGTTTGTTCAAAAAATATGACTTAAACAATATGTCCGCTCAAAATAAAATCGACAGGCGGGACTTAATTCGAACCGGCCTGACTGGATTGCGCATGGAAAAACACCTAGCTTGGGCGAGGTCCTCTTCCACAAAAGCCGTCATTTCCTTAAACAAACCCATTCGGAAAGTTCAACTATTTAAACCCATCTCCCCATCTGCTTTTCTATTCGATAGGACACACTTTCATTCACCATGGCTTGTGGATTCCAAAGTCCCAACAATCCCCACACGAACAAGTTCGACATATCAATACTTTTGTGTACGCATGAGAGGCAAAGCGATTATTCCATGAGAAAACGTTGTATCAGGATAAGTGGGCTGAGACTAACTTCCTTAGCGAAACCTATCGGGCTTACCGGATCAATCAAGACTTGATGTCTGAACCGCCGACCTTCTACAAGCCTAGATGAATAGAAATCACACAACTGCTTTCGAACAAATCGTTCTCACTGCTGCTCATTTTGGCCATGAACATCGCTTCTATTCTTACGAGTGTTTGCAGAATTCGGCCTTTTCAATTCTCACGTATGGCCCTCACTTCACACTGTATAAAGTATTTCAACATATATTTCATAATCACAAAAGTTTTGCTTAACCTTCACATATTAATACTTGCCTTTATCCAGAATGGTAAAACAAATTCTGATGCATTTCTATACCCGTTTTCATAACTTAGTTGTCCCTTTGAACCTAAATCCCTTGACTTAGTCAACTGTGTAGGGTGTCTCAAGTATGATGATTTGCTAGAGCTCTTTAAACCCATTCCTTGGATGCTTTTGCAACCATCTCTTTAAGCAAATGCCTCACAATAGATCCGCAATATTATCTTTTGACTTCACATAGTCACGGCGTATAATTCCACTAAAGAAGTCGCCTTATCGCTACGCTCGACAGATGTCAGATTTCGTCGTTATAACATGACATTCTCGCCCTTCCTATCACGCTGACTTATCACAATGTATACATACAACGGACACTGGTTTAGGCCAATTAAGAATATCTTCCAAGAAATTTCGAAGCCACTCGACTTCTTCACCGGCTTTATCCATAGCAATAAATTCTGATTTCATAGTGGATCTAGCAATACAAGTTTGTTTGGATGATTTCCAAGACACCGCCACTCCCACCGCGTGAATGTTATATCCACTATGATTTTGTGTTCAATTTGCATCACAAAGATCTCAAGTACTTATATTCGTGTAATGCAGCATAATCTTGAGTATGCCTTAAGTAGCCCAATAAACATTCTACAACTTTCCAACGATTTTCATTCGACTAATCAGAATCGACTTATACTACAATCGCACAAGTTATGTCCTACTTAGCAGCTGGGCTTCATGACATACATTAAACTCCGCTTAGTATACTAGCACTCATTTTGAGCTTTGTTTTCACCAAGATTCTTAGAGATGTAAATTAACATCTATCGGAGTCTTTACTCTATAACATCTAGATTCTTCTTGCACTTTCCAAGAATCGCTTAATATAATGGGATTGTGATAGAGCTAATCCTCCGATGTCTTGTATGGATTTTAACTCCTAAAATAACATCGACTCTCTATATCTTTCATATCAAATTTACTTTGCAAGCAAGCATTTGATTTTCTTAATTTTTACCATCACGTCTGTTATAAGCATATCGGTTTCATATATAGACATAAATGGCAGCAATTTCCAGTTTGCTTAATATATACACATTTATCAGCACTCATTAATCTGAAACTATCGACAACATGACTCGCTTTAATTTAGCATGCCATTGTTTATTGTTTCAATCCATAGAGTGACTCTGATAAGTCGACACATATACTTTCTCGCTCTTGTCCTTAAACAATGAACCCTTCTCAAGGTTCCAACATATTTCTTCTTCCAAATCTCTCGCTTAAGGTCGTCATTATCCATTTGATGAATTTCAACTATACACCGCCGCTTATAGCAATTAGCATCCTTATAGACGTAATTTTAGCAATGTTTAATAAGTATCGTAACAATCAAGACCTTCTCGTTTTCTGTATCCTTTTACTACAAGCCTAGCCTTATATTTATCAATAGCACCATCTCGCTTTCATTTTCCTCTTGAAAACTAATTTGCATCAGGAATATTATTACTGCCATAGCGCCAAACCAATTTCCATGTATGATTTGACAAGATGGATTCAACTTCACTATTGATAGCTTCTTTGAATGTCCGAGGCTCATTCTCCAACAGATACATTAAGAAATCAGGTCCAAAAGACGTGGAAGTCCTTTGCCTTTTACTACGTCTAGGTTCATCCTCCATTGGATCACTTCTAGATATAGTATCTCGAGACCTCTTATTATTATCAATTGACTCATATACTATGTTATACCTAAATATATTTTTCAAAGAACGAAGCCTCCCTTGATTCAATGATCAGATGACATGTATATATGGATCTTTGACTTAAGAACAAGAAAACGATATGCATTGCTATTCCGGAGAGGTCCGGGAAGTAAAAACACAACCACGTTTCCTTTGGTCCTACCTTTAACCTTTTAGGCTTAGGAATCGCAACCTTTAGCCAACACCCCCAATATTAATCGATATCTGCCAGTATTCGCCTTCCATTTCACAGGAGCTATTGCTGCCTTTCAGAGTAAGACTTATTTAAATAAAATTTACACAAATATGCTTTCAATAAATTCTCGTGGTAAACTTAACTATTCAACAATGCATTCATTGTTTTAAAGACCGGTTTCTTTTCCTTTTCTTCCGCTAATCCATTGATCGTGGGTGTATAAGGAGCAAACATTTGGTGAACGATACCAAACTCTACAAATTTCCTCAAACCCAGGCTCATATTCACCTCCTCCACAATTCTTATGATTTTAATTTTCTGTTCAACCTCAGTTTCAACTTCTACTTTATAAGTTTTAAAAGCATTCATACCATCTTTGCTACTACACAAACATGACAATATCATGAGTTACCATCTATAAAAGTAATAAAATACTTATTACCACCTCTGACTAAGATTATTTCATATCGCATATATCCTGTATTAAATTTAAAGGTTCTCAAACCTCACATTCACATAGTGGAAAGGCTTATAAAATTTAGATTCAAATACACATTTGATATTTCTACTGATGTCAAAATCACAATAAATCCCATATTCATTAATTCCCTTTATCACTTATACATGTTAGTCTCATAGTCTAAAGATGCCAAATTAGAAGATTCAAGCATATAAGAAAAGCAACTTTATTCAAATCATCCTTGTTACAACAATCATTACATTCAACTTGAACAAACCATTACTCGATAACCCTTTTCTACATACATCCTTATTTCGAGTACAAACTTGTCGATACAAAACTAACTTTGAAGCCATTCTGGCTAAGGAGATATCCCTGGACACTAAATTCTGCGAATATCCGCACACGCAGAACATTAATTACCACAATCTTTCCATATGTCATCTTTAGAGCAATCTTCCGACACCTTCAACCTTAGAGGCTGATGACATCTCTTATAAAGTTTTTCATCACCCCACGCTGTGTAGGACCTAAAACATCGACCATTTGCAATGATGACGTGCTGCCCAAAGGATTTAATCCACTCACTCCTCGGGGTTTCGCCATATTACAATTTGTACAGTAGCAAATACATTGATATCATCAACACCATCGGCATCTTTTCCACCACACAAATGCATTTCGTCTTCCTTTTTCTCGTCTGTAGTCTTGGCTCGATGTCCGCACTTGCCACGCTTGAAGCACTGCCAACGAACTTCTTCAGCGCCTTGGCTGAATCCCTCTCCACTTGCTAGGCATTCTTCCTCTTCTTGTCAGGTTTCGATCCTTCAACACATCGGGCCTTTGAAACTTCTAGATTCTTCCAAACTTTCCTAGATACCTATTGTCTTCTCAATCCCTAAACCTAACAATCAAGTCTCTCAAGTGACAACTCCTTTCTCAGGTTTGAGAGATATTTTGAAATCCTCTCCAGATGGTGGCGCTTTTCAACGAATCGTACTATACTGGAATGTCTCACCAGAGTCATTCCTTCAAAGATGAATATCATGCATATAACCACTTGAAGTTTCCTGAACTCGACTTAAGACTGGCCTTGAATCAACCATCTCAAGTCCAAATTTACCGACAAATGAATTTCTTCATCCGCATCTTCGGTTTTGTACTTTGTCCAGACTATCCAATAACTCCTTAGGCCGCTTCGCCGGACTATAGACGTTATAGAGTATCTGTGACTGTTGAGGAGATACTATGGCGTAAGTCGAATCGATTCCATGCATCCACAAAGAAGCCCAACTTTTCTTATATTTGTTCCTCCAACGTCCAATTTAGGACCATCCCTTATCGAGGAATTCACAAGTTCAAGGTTGTGAGATTGAATAACATCTTTTGTCGCCATCTCTTGAACTCCAAGACTTGAACTTTTTGGCTTTTCCCATGATTCGCATCAGGTTAACCCAGTCTAAGGCTAAGGCATTTCCTCTCAAAAGCTAAAAAACAGAATTACATTCAATAAAAGAATCAGCAGCAGATGTCAGAATATAGGGAAAAATGAGTTGAAACTTGTAATGTTGCACTGGTAGCTAGAAGCTGCCTGTCTAAAAATTTTATTTAACAGAATGAAAGGAAATTGCCTAGATTGTAGTTCGTAATGTTCGTATACTAGAAACAAACTAAAATGTCAAGGAACAAACCCGAAAGCAAGAAGATAAACAAAACAATTTATACTGTTGATCCGAACCCAACGAATAACGCTGTGTCTCAAGACGACCAGCCCCTAATCACTCTCAAGATACTTGATAATCGCCTCCCAGTATAACTAGACTCGTTCTTCCAAATGGGGATGCATTTGAGTGATCTGGACAAACTCAATCGTTGCTGAACAATCGTGACAACAGATAATGATGATGAAGTGAAGGGGTTCCACTAATGCATATTACGTTTGTTCGAAAATAGAAACCGATAGAGGTGGACCAAACCAGTCTCCGGCTTCGACGACGGCTGCAATAAGTGCTACACTGGGAAAACTCAGACTTAGCTTCATGAGGTCCTCTTCCTTCCACAAAAGTGGGCGTTGCCTTGGGGCCCAAACCCAGCCTGTGCCAACTATTTAAACCCATCTCCCATCTTGTTTATTCGATGGGACACACTTTCATTCAATTCATAGCTATGATTCCAGAAAGTCCAATGATAAACAAGGAGCTACATCCAGCTAATGAGGCCTAATCCCGGCAGGTTGCAAGTGTTGAACTCAAGATAAGGAAGGATCGTGTTTTAGTTCCCTCAGAGAAGTAAATATTACAATGTTATGATTCAAAGTGAAAAGATGAAAAAAAAAAAAACATCCCGGGAGGGTCATCACGCATCCCGACATTTAAGAAGAACACGGAGCTAATATAATGTCAACCTCATCAAGTTATGTTGTATAAGCAACAAAACGAAACATTTCCTATAATCGCATCAAACACACTTAATTCATTTCACTGATCTTAGCTGGTGAGTCCTACCCTTCACACACATCAAGGCCATTTTCCAGCAAGATCAGGTTCATGTATGACAAATAAGAGAACGCATGCTGCAAGGATGTATTACTAGCCATTTAAAGTCCACTTGACTACAGAATCACAAAATTTCATTATATACAAATAAAGAAAGATAAGGGAATTTTAGAGATTATCTAAAAATGAAAAAGAAAATAGGAAAACTTATGCTTGAGGTTCACATGAATAGGTGTGCTTGGTCAAAAAGGGCATAAGCATACATGAATTTTACTGCTCCTCTTATGATCTAAAAGCAACTATTAATAAAGAATATTAGGCTGGAAAATTTTAATTTTTTATATCAAAAGTAAAAAGTACAAAACTATATAACCTTATGTGGTCCTCAAAGATGGAGGAAAGCATACATAATTTCAGAAGTTAGGCTGAAATAAGACCAACATACCCGGTGCAATTACAGCCAACCAACAAGATATGATTATGCACCCAACAATGATTGGTTCTTTGAGCCCACATAATCTGCAGTGGTGATGAGTGGTGCCATCCGGAACAAGCGACCTCCAGCCCCTGGAAGAATTTGGTGGTCTGAAGTAGAATACCTTGGCATTCAGACAGACAGTTATCACTTATAGCACTGCTCCCTCACCTCTGTTCATTTCTTACTCCAGTAGAAATATTTGGAGCTACAAAATATGGAAATGAACTTAATCAAACAATAAATAAGTATTGAACCATCAAATGCAGAAATGCAATTTACTTCCTCTTATATATACACACACACACACACACACAAAGCGGAGCAGTACAGGTAAAATTATGAATAGAACAGTGCATTCTGCAGTATACATTTGAAGCATGCTCTTCCAGAAATACTCAAGTTCGATGGAAAAAGAGTTTGCTCAACCCAGAATCTAGTCAAAGTAAACATCAAGCAAAATGGTAAAAAGTGGATGTTCTATATTTATTTTCATCAATGCATGGTTAAAATAGGAATCAAGAAGGGAATCGAAGGACTGGAGGGAGACAAAGAAAGAAAAGGATGGGAAAAACATCAAAATATGAAGTGTGAAAAGAATTTGCAGCCACATCATGCAGGCTTCATGGCAATAGAATAAGAAAGATTGGAAGGAATGTTGAAGGCAGAAAAAATAATGAGGGAAAAATGAAATAAGATTGGTACCTGCATAATAACTGACACTGTTTCCAGGACAAAGATTCCAGATGAAATGAATAATGGAAAGAACATTCCAGTACAAGCAGCCATCGCTGCTAATGCTCCACCTAGTGCCAAGGATCCAGTATCACCCATAAAAACAGATGCCTTGTAGCGGTTGTGCAAAAGGAAACCAAAGCAGGCTCCTGCCATTGATGTTCCAAATATGGCGAGGTCTGGCTTGGAATGAAAAACAATGATTGAATACTCAAATTACACCCAGGAGGACAGGCTTAAGCTGGTTTGGAAGTAAATACTAAGACTTAAAGTATGCAAAGACTTAAAATAACAACTTACCATAATGACAAAACTTCTAACCACAAAAAAATGAAAACAAAAGCAACTAAAATTGTAACCAGGCATTTTCCCTTATATACAGCAGTTGTGGTTATGGTGCCTCCCAAATCTCAAGAATTGCACATTAACATTGAGCCTTACATATTTATGTTAAAGTAGTGAGATTAAGAATTTGTAACTTAGAATAATGTTGTGGGCTGCACACAGTCTGCCTTAAATATGAGGTCCTTGAATTCATTATCATGAAATTAGAGTCCTAGTTGCAGGGCTTACCAGGATGACATGAGTTAAAATGCTGATAGTCTTAATATGTTATTTTACAAATAAAAATGTCTAACACCTTCATATCCAAGATAAAAGTTGAATGTTGACAAGAATCCGATTCTGTCCTAACACCTGTTATAAAAATTTGACACTGACAAATAATTAAAATTGGCTTTCTTACAGCATATACTGGTTATGGGTAAAAACCAGAACACAATTTGACACTGACGAATAATCCAAATTAGTTTTCTTACCATATATACTAGTTATGGGTAAAAAACCAGAGAAACATATCACACATTGCCACAAATTCTTCACAATTTTCTTTAAGAGGATCCACTGACCCGGACATATTGGAAGCACTGAGATAGACATTCTATAAAGCCAATGCAGCAGTCCCTCCGGCCAGTCCATCAAGGCCATCCGTTAAAATTAACTCCATTTCCCATGGAAACAAAACAAAATGTTGTCAAGGAAAGATAATATTTTCCTAGGCACAAAAGGCCCAGGGGAGGAGGTAGAGGAACCACCATTTTCCTGCATTACAAACCAATGTTGAATTTCAGCAACAGCTATGTAAAAAAGCTAAGAATGTAGTTTTTATGGAGGACATTTCCATGACAGACAAATATTCGCTGTTAAACATGCATACACCGTAACAGAATTTATATGTTTATGGTATGATTTCTGAGCAAACTTTGGTGATTATTGGGATCATAACACACCATTCATCAACTTGACAAGGATGCTTTTCAATAGTAAACAATTAGCGAAAAGAATTTGAACACCTGGAGGGAATATTTCCACTCCAAATACAAGTTGCCAATCTTATTAGAAAATGACAGAACTCTCGTAATTTGGGATAAAGTGATAATGGACAATAGAATAATGGTAAAAATCACAAATTTTCCCAAAGTTTCTGAACCAACCTAAAATAATGCCAGGAATTTTCACTTAGCGAGATGGGCTTCACTTATACCACCTGATCATGGTTGAACTATTAACAACACAATAGCATCTTGATAAATCCAGACTCAAATTATTTACTGAATTTAGTTGTTCTTAATCTCAAATTACGCTATGATCTTACACAACTAATTCACAAATGTCAACACATCAGACATAATAAGTAGTATACAAGTTTCAGCTCAAGAAAAAAAAAGATATAATAGGTAAAAGTAGGTTCAAGGTTAGACTTATGAATTGGTGTATATATGAGTTTCTTATTGTGAAAAAAATCAGAACACTTCTGAATCCCTTTATTTTTTGTAATGTTGTGCTTATTCAGTTCAAATGGATCATGGATGCTTTACTAGAGATAAGTTCTTATGTATTTTTTCTTTCCATGCACAAGTATGCGCTTTATGAACCAATACATAAGTTCACAGTTTTTGCCAACATTCAATTGTATTCGACAATTTTTTTTCTTTCTTTTTTATTTTATTTATTTTTTGTTAAAGGGTGAAGTGGAGATCACGAAAGACAAATAATGTCTGTTATAGCATTGTATAATTAGAAACTAGTTAGGAAAAGGAAACATGTATTCATGTAGAGTTAAGAAATTTCATATTCTTTCCTATTTGATTTGGAATTGTCTTGTATATAAATAGGTTGTTTATGATTAATGAAAAACACAATTTTTCCTTCAATTAACTCTGGTTACATGGTATCAGAGCCATAGGTTGTGAATTTGCCCGAAAGGCAATTTTAGAAATCTAAATATAACACAAGGATCGCTCAAGAAGCTTCTAGCAACTTTTTCTAGCGACCATCATCTTTGGTCGACGACCACCCTACAAGGATCACTTGAGTCATATAGTCCAATCGGCAAGAATCTTCTGCGATCGTCAAGAATGTGCCATCAAGCCGCGATTTCCTTGTCGGAGTCGTCCCCACACGCCAGCCACTACCGACTACCCACCTTCCTCCACCAACTGGGCTGTTTGGCCACCAACCAAGCTCCCAACCACTCACCTCCCTTTTCGACTATTTAACAAAGGGCTTTGTTTCCTTTGTGTCCCATAGCCCTAATTTTCTAGAGTTTCTTATTTTTTTTCTTGATTTCAAGATTCAAAGGATACAGAGTAGGGTTTAAGGTTTTGGGAGCCAAAACCCATTATGGTGTGGCATTTTTTTCGTGGAAAGGTGGTTCTTTTCCCTACAAGATCCTATTTTCCTGGTATTTTTCGAATTTTCAGAGATTTGTTTGAGTTAGATCTGCTTCTATGACAAACAAGAACCCTCGTGAGAAGCTGCACAGCTTATCATATAATTCCAGACATGATCGCCGAATTGTAGGAAGTTGCCGAATAAAAATCGAAAATTTCAAATGCCTCATATCATAAATCACTTACGGCCCCGCATCCACTTCTATCACTACACTGGCTTGTTAGGTAAACCAACACATGTTTTATTTCCTCTTCCACATGAGTCATCGACTCGAGCCATCGACCACATGACGCTAATTTCGCGATTTACTACGTTAGTCCCACCCTTCTACTCTACTGCTACCCTTGCATGGGCATCTCTGTGGTCCTCGGGTCAAGGACACCATCTAACTTCAATCACTTGACATTTGTTTTAAGTTTACCACAGTTCTCTTTTAATTTAATTTTTGTGAGTAAGCTCACTCCTACACTTAATTGTAGTATTTCATTCTTTCTTTATTATTGTTTGATTCAAGATCTTTCGACAAAGCGGATTATTAGTATAGGACGCAAGTCTGGGGTTCTCTACATCCTTGAAACATGCCAAAGTCTCTTGTTTGTTCTGGAGTTGTTACCCCATTTGAATTACATTGTCGCTTGGGTCATCTTTCTCTCTCTCTCAACAGTTTATATCTCGCTTTTTTCGAATCGTGAGTCGTGTCAATATGCTAAGTTTTATTGTATGCATTCGGTCTCGCAGCCGATAAATGAGCATCCTCTTCAGGTTAGTTCATTCCTATGTTCAGCCTTGTCCAATTTATGTCTCCCACTAGGTTTTAGTATTTCGTTACTTTTGTTGATGATTTCTCTCGTGTCACTTGGCTTTATCTAATGAAAAGTCGTTTTCGAGTTTTTTTTTCTCATTTTAGTGTCTTTTGTGCTGAAATTCAAACTCAATTACATTTCTCTATTCAAACATTAAGGAGTGATAATCGCTGCTGAATATTTGTTGAACCTTTTCGCCCCTTATGTTACAACAACATAATTCTCCATTGCACCTCATGGCTGACACTCTCTCGTAATCTGGCAAATGAGAAAGAATGTACATCTTCTTGAGACTGCTTAGAGCTCTTGTTCCGTATGCATGTTCCCAACACTTTTGGGTCGATGCAAATCTCTCTACCCTTGTTTCTTGATTAATAGGATGTTATCATCAATTCTAATTTGCGCTACTTCTTACCACCAGTTGTTTCCCAATAATCCGTTGTTCCTTATTAATCCCAAAGTATTTGGATGCACATCATTTATTCTAGATGTCCGTCCCTCAAGTCTCAAACTTGATCCAAGTCCCAAAGTGTATCTGTGGGATATTCTCTGTTCGTAAAGGTATAGGTGTTACTATCCCACCTTCATGTTACTTTGTGTCTAATGATGTTGCATTCTTCGCACACCCCCGCTTTCCCCGTCATCATCGTTACTAAATAAAAGTGAGACGATGATTTATCAAGTTCATACAGCTTCCTCTACCAGGCCCTACTCCTATCTTTACTACTCCAGCTCCCGTTCCTGTAAAACCTCCCATTACTCAAGTATACTGTCGGAGCCAAAACCCTTTAGTCTCAAGTCTAACACCAGCTGCTCCGTTATCAGATCCACTCTAGAATGATGATCTTCAGATTGCTCTCCATAAAGGTAAACGCCGTGTTGTTCTAACCTAATATCTTTGTTTGTTTCCTATAACCATTCACTGCCTTCCTTTATTCCTTATTGCATCCCCTAATTTCATCTCTTCCTAACACTATCCATGAGGCTTTATCTCATCCTAGTTAGCGTAGTGCTATGGTGGAAGAAATGCAGGCTTTAGATGACAATGGTACGTGGGACTTGGTGCCTTTACCTACTAGAAAGAAGGCTATTGGTTGTCATTAGGTGTTTTCAATAATGTTTAATCCTGATGGTTTTGTTGCTAGATTGAAGGCCCATCTTGTTGTTAAGGGTTATGCTCAAACTTATGGAGTTGATTATTCTAATGCATTTTCTCCTGTAGCAAAGCTGACATCTATCCGTTTGTTTATCTCCCTTGCTACTTCTTATAATTGGGACTTGCATCAGCTTGGTATCACCAATGCCTTTCTACATGGAGATCTTCAGGAAGAAGTTTACATGAAGCAACCTCCAAGGTTTGTTGCTCAAGGGGAGATTTTTTATTCTTTGTATGGTTTGAAACTGTTAGATATTGTGCGTTTCTTTCCTTTATTGTCTTGCATCAGACAGGTCCTATGAGTGTGTATATATATAAGTCCAATATGTAATGTAGAGTAAGTCTTTTTTCGTGAATATAATAAAATTAGTGGATTCTCTCTTTCTCTTCACATGGTGCACGTGAGCCAAAGGAAAACCTAATTTACTTTTTCGGGGTGGATCAGGTTTCATTCCGGCCACTTTATTCTCTGAACCCTCCGCCGCCGGACATCTCCTTTCGCCATTGTCGCCACCGCCGGTGACTTTCCCACCGCCTCCGCCGTAAACCCCGATTCCGAGACACATGAGGCTCATCCACACGCCGCCAGCCTCGCCTGAAAATAGCCCCGCACGCCGTCACGCCCGCTCGGCCGGGCTTGCCGTCCACGAGCTAGCGCGTGGGTGCTCGTGGATCATTTTCCTGATCTGACTCTACATCCAGCTCATCTCTGTGCCGTCTCATAGCCCATCCCTCCACTTGGCCCACCCGAGCCCTCCTTATCCACCTTTTGCCCATTTTTCTCCCGCCGCACTATTACTCATCTTCTCCACTAGCTTGGGTCTGCTTTTCTTCATCCCAGCCTATTGTACCCGTGATTCGCCCCCCTATTAGGGCTCTCTTCAATCCAAACGTGATTCAATCTCCAATTATGGATATGGCAACCAAAAACTTATTTTTACTGCTATCTCCGGATCTCCTACTATCACATCGTAAAATCGATTGGTAGTGAGAATTATCTTTCCGTCACTTCGTGGAACTCGGTTCATGGACACAAGGTTATGAGGATCATCTGATTACACCGAAGGATGCTATACCTAATGCTGACAAGGTGCACCTAAGAAAATAGATGCACAACTATGTAGCGATACGGCAAATAAGGCTGATCCAAAATTTTATGGGCCATTTTCACTTTTACAAAAAACATGCTCTAAGTTTTGGAACTGCATAAAGTTCTATACATTTAATGATATCCAACGCCTTTATATGTGGCTTCTCACATTGTCACATCCGGCTACAGACATGGATTTATCTAATTAAATTGGCTAGATTTGCCTCTCTTAAGGAGGAGTTCCCGATACTGATGCCTCTTACTAGTGATGCTGGGGCTCAACGTGTATTGACAAGTTCTTCATGGTCCTACCTCATCGGGCCTCATCCATCTTCAGACCGTCCGCCGAGATCGTATTCTGCAGATCCATCGCCCCATCCCCTGATGATGTGTTTGCTCGCTCTCCTCCTCAGACTTCCCTCCACACAGACTTTGCCATCTGATAGCCCTTCAAATTCTTTTGTATTAGTTTCTCACACTAACCTTCGGGGAGGATGCAGTGGTAACCGAAGTAGAGGACAACGTCCTGTTGTACAAGAATAGAGGTCATACCCGTTATCAATACACGGATGCAGATCATCGGCTCACCCATAGATATAGACGCTCTAATTTCGTACTATGTTTTACTGTGGTAACCTAATATCCTAGAAGAGTAAGAAACAACATATAGTGGTTAGATCTAGCGCTAAAGTCGAGTATCGAGTTATGGCTCTGGCAACATGTGAACTCATACGCAACAAACACCTCTCCGTGGAGTTGAGATTTGAAACATGAATGTGATGAAGCTCATCTCGTGATAACTAGGTCGCTTTCAGATATTGCATCCCAATCTACTTTTCCATGAAAGGACCAAACACATTGAAGTCGATCGCCACTCTACTGTGGTAGAAGATCGCATCAGATGTATGACCACTAGTCGGTCAATTCAAATGATCAACTAGCGTATTATCTTTACTAAATCTCTGTGAGGTCGAGAATTAAATACATTTGCATCAAGCCTGGTGCATATAACATATGCTCCAAATTGAGGGGAGTGTTAGATATCGTAATAAAATTTTTCTTTATCATTTTACTGATTGTGGGTCCCATGAGTGTGTATATATATAAGCCCAATATGTAATGTAGAGGTTAGTCTTTTTTCCATGAATGTAATAAAATTAGGGATTCTCTCTTTTCTCTCTTCACAGAAACAAAGTCCCTATGCCAATATTTTGACAATCTAATCAAAGTAAATACAGATTTGGGCATGCAGAAGGGTCCTAACTTATCTCCGTCTTCATGTAAATCATAGTTGGTATTATTCTATCGTAGTGTGATATGATGATATTTGTCAACAAATTTTGTCGACTCCAGCCGTGAGGTTATCCCAAACCCTTCTTCATACGCTTCACACAGCGATTTAATAATGTTTAGTACTTGGTGTTGAAACCCATGAGAATAAGTGAGGAAATTTTGTTATTCGACAGCCATGTGCTCTATATGTTATCCGAGACATGGAAATCGGCTCAAACTCGTAGCACTCCCCTAGCGCCCAAATTGTGCCAACTCACTAAGAAAGCGTGGTTACTATTAGAAGATTAGGATTCTCTCTTTCTCTTCACAAACAAAGTCCTTGTGCTTGGTTTGACAACTAAATCAGCAAATGAGGCCAAGCAGCAGCAAGTCCCACTCCATTCTCATTTCTATAAAAATTATAGTTATGGTATTATTCTATCAGAAGTGTGTATATGGTGATATTGTCACCACGAGAGTGACCTGGGTTATATTATCTCTTAAATCCTTTCTTCATAGTCAGTTTCACACAAAGGATTTAATAATGTTTAGTATTTCTTGGGTGTTGAAATCATGAGAAGTAAGAAGGAAATTTTGTTATCTCGATGGAAATATGTACTTGATATGTTATCTGAGACATGGAAATTGGACACTAAACCTTGTAGTACCCCTATGGCTCCTAATGTACAACTCACTAAGAAAGGAGCATTATTAGAAGATCCAACGAGATACGTATGAATAGTGGGAAATTGACCATCTTGACAAAGAATCCCTGTCCTGATATCATGACATTCAAGTAGTCATGTTGTACCAAAGATAATGCCATCTCCCACATCACTATCGACAGAGAGAATATCCCGCTACTTGAAAGAAGCCCTTAGACGTGAATATTGCATAAGAAGCATGACATACTCAGGACCAGTGTTTTCTACTGGCGTTAGACAGATCTAAGCAAGGTAGGAGATCCACATCAGCATATTATGTCTTTGGAGGAAATCTAATCCTCAGCAAAGAGCGAGGTGCCAAAATGTCATTCTCATAGCCTAGCCATGGAGTTGCAGGCAGAGTCATGTCACAAACAGACATGATCACGTAGATACGTCGCCATTTGATGGAAGTAGGCATCAAAACTTCAGTACTAGCAAAGCTTTGGTGTGATAACCAAGTTGTCATGCATATAGCTTCTAACTCAATATTTCATGAACGGATCAAACATTTTGAGATAGATTGTCATTTTGTCCGTGAGAAGATCCAATTGGGGTTGATCTCTACAGGATATGTAAAGAGTGGAGAACAGTTAGAAGATATTTTCACAAAACCTTTGAGTGGGGATCGAGTTAGTTATCTTTGTAACAAGTTGGGTATGATCAATATTTATGCTCCAACTTGAGGGGGAGTGTTATAGTATTATAGAATTAGAAACTAGTTAGGAAAAGGAAACATGTATTCATGTAGAGTTAGGAAACTTCGTATTCTATCCTATTTGATTTGGGATTGTCTCGTATATAAATAGGTTGTTTGTGATCAATGAAAAACACAATTTTCACTATTTTTGCTAACATTCACTTCTATTCAACGATTTTTTTCTTTTCTTTTTTTCCTATTTTCCTTTTCTTTTGTATTTATTTATTTTTTGTTAAAGGGTGCGGTGGAGATCAAGAAAGACAAATAATGTCAATTATTTATTTTCACATTCGCTTAGCCATCAAATAAGAATTTTTTACCTGATTAGTCAAGTTCCAACTTTTACTTGAAATTTGTCATTTTATGAGAAAGATATGTGAGTTACCATCAGATAAATGTTGATCAGATTAGTTACAAGAAGGTATACATGCCATATGGTGATGATATATTTGTGGCATCCAACCAGAATGAAAACCATGTCCCAGCAACTACCTATAAAACACAAGAAGTTAAGGTTATTGAAGGTTGATAACAATCCCTTTTAGAAAACACAAGAAAATATAATGAACAACAAAAGAAGCTTACTCCTCCAGCAAAATTCTTTCATCCATGCAGACAAACCACTATTGTGGAGCCCCTTGACATGGCTTAAGATGTCATCTAATAGGCCAATTGGTAGCAATGCCAGAGTAGCAATTGCCACTCCAGAAACTTCAATAGAAGAAAAGCACATGCTCTTTGCAACAACTACACCAATTGGAACAAAAAATAATCCACCCATCGTGGGCGTTCTTCTTTTAGATGAATGCCTAACAGGCCCTTCTTTCCTAAGGAGTTGGTGCATTTTTAAACTATGAAGCAATGGCACACAAATATAGCCCGCACCAGACACTAAAACAGCAGATATAAAAAAGGGGCGGGTCATGAAAAACGGTTCTAATGGTATTCTAACAATACGCCAGGCACAACAATCCACAAGTAAAAGAAGCATCATCAGTAGTTGGTTATTTACCCAGCATTTAATGTACTCCATACTTAATCCTGCACATAGACAGTGAAAAAAGAAGAGGTTAAAATAAAATCTGTAAACAGCAAAGAAACTACTCATGATAAATTCAACCTATATTAAGAAAAAAATGTGTTATAGCATATATCTACTTTACATATAGAGTTGTAATCTATTAGGAAACTTGTCTTATAGAGTTGTAATCTATTAGAAATGATAGATTGGATTTTGTATATATATATTCACAATGGATCAATGAAAAACATAAGGAATTCATTCCTCCAATTCTTTTGTCTTGCTTTCATGGTATCGAGTTAGGCTGAATTCGTCTAAAAGACAAATTTTTAGAAGAATAGAGAAGAGGAGAAGAGACATAGGGTGTTTCTTTGAAACACCAACTTCAAGGGCTCATGGGGTGACACCGCCCACCTGAGGAGGAGCGTCGGCCGCCGCCAACCACCACCAAGTCCAGTGGCTGGAAACCCTCACGCGTTGGCACTATGATTTTGCCCCGTTTACATGCTGGCAAAGGTGGAGGGAAGCGTGGATATACTTTGGTGACGCGCCTCCTCCTCTAGCATTGCGAATCGCCGACATTCCTCCCCAGCCACCCGCTTCCCTTGTTTGAGCCTTGCAACAGTGTTTTTCAAACACTTTTTTGTTCGACAACATTCTTTTCTAGGGTTTTTTTTGCTTGTTTTCCTTGATTTCTTCGAGGTCCAAAGGTGTTTTGTGGATTGTAGAGTCACATTCCTCGTATTCCAAAGGCAAAGTTTTTCGTGGAAAAAGGTGCTCTTTCAAAATATCCTATTTTTCTGGTATTTTTCGGATTTTCAGAGGTTTGTTCAAATTAGATCTGCTTTTATGACTAACACGAAACCGTCGGGAGGAGTTGTGTGTCATTATTGCCATAATCCATGACATATATGCCATAGTTGTAGGAAGTTGCAGAATAAAAATAGAATATTTCGGTCTGTTCATCATCAGAAATCACTTTAGTTTGCATCTACTTCTATCTCAGACACTCGTCGAAAGTTAGGTAAACCAACACATATTTTATTTTCTTCTTCCACATGGGTCATTGATTCTGGAGCCACCGACCACATGACAATTCCACTTATTTACTACATTTCGCTACACCCTTCTACCTCCTCTATCATAATTCTGGGTGTATGGGTCAACATCTTGTGTCCTTAGTCGTGACAATTCATCCTACTATTCTAATCACTTTGACCTCTATTCTGAGTTTAACACAATTCTCTTATATTTAATACAGTAAACTCACTCGTACACTTAATTGTAGTATCTCATTATTTCTTGATCATTGTTTGATTTATGATCTTTCGATGAAGCGGATTATTAGTCGAGGACGCGAGTTTAGGGGTCTCTACATGTTTGAAACAAATGTGCCAAAGTTTGTTGCTTGTTATAACAGCACCCATCCAAATTACATTGTCGCCTAGGTCATCTTTCTCTCCCTTTGTTGAAGAAGCTATATCCTCAATTTTCTAGACTATTCTCATTGAACTGTGAGTCGTGTCAATATGCTAAGCTTCATAGAGTGCATTTGAGTCCTAGAGTCAATAACCAAGCTTCCACTCCTTTTGAGTTAGTTCATTATGATGCTTGTGTGGTCCTTGTCCACCTTTTTAAGTTTCGACTCGGGGTTTAAATATTTCGTTACCTTGTGATACTCTTTCGTGTCACTTGGCTTTATCTAATGAAAAGCTATTATAAGATTTTTTTTCTCATTTTAGTGCATTTTATAACAAATTCAAACACAATTCTCATGTCTCTACGCAAACATTGAGAAGTGATAATAACAAGGAATATTTTTCAAAACCTTTTCAGTCCTTCATGTTACAACATGGAATTCTCCATCAGACCTCGTGTGTTGATACACCCTCTCAGAATGGGGTAGCTGAGAGAAAGAATAGACATCTTTTTGAGACTACCTAGACCCTTTTGTTCCAAATGAATGTCTCTAAACATTTTTTGGTCAATGCAGTCTCCACAACTTGTTTTTTGATTAACAGGATGCCCTCATCAATTCTTAATTGAACTACTCCTAACCACTAGTTGTCACCGTAGTTCCCTATTGATCCTAAGGTATTTTGATGCACATGTTTTGTTCAGACGTCTATCCCCTAAGTCTCTTAAACTTGGTCTAAAGTCCCAAGTGTAATTCTCATGGGATACCTCGTGTTCAAAAGTATAGTGTAGCATTGTCTCCACTCTTCTCGACATTTTTTTGGAGTAGGGCAAATAAAATCATTATATTAAAAAAGGGAAAGCCACAACCGGGCACCCCACAAGTACACTAGAAGTATACAAGACACCCCAACGCACGAACTACATAGAACCCAACACTCCTCTTAAAAAAGAGAGATTCACGTCAGGAATCATAGTAGTCCATTCATGAAACGACCTTATAAAAAAGGTTTTCAGCCTATCTAACGAGAACTCATAGATCTCAAACCACTTTGTTTCTCTCGATCCAAATTGCCCAAAGCAAGCACAAAGGAGCTACTCTCCACAACTTTGCTTCCTTTTTCTTGAGAGGGAGCCATACCCAGCCCATTAGGAGCTCTTTGACCATGTAGGGACAAACCCATCCGCCTTCAGACAAGGAGAACAGGGTAGTCCATAATTCCCAAACCTTAGGGCAATGAATCAAGAGGTGCTCCATATCTTCTTCCTTTTGCCCACAAAAAGGACACCTACTAGCAAGAGAGTAGCCTCGTTTTTTGAGTTGATCCATAGTCAAAATCTTCCCCCACCACACCTCCCACACAAAAAACCCCACCTTTGTGGGCGCAATGGGATTCCAAATCATCTTAACAGGTACAAGGTTCCGTTTCCAGATCTCAAAACGCCATAACTAGACTTACATAGGGGAAAATACCATCCTTCGCCTCCATTCCACCATATTCTATCACCGTGAGCCACTGCTTTCTCGGTACCAACAAAGAACTATAAATCTTGTGCCTCCCACCTCCCAATCGCAGTGTCTCTCAAATCTAAAATTCCACCCACCTCCATCTCCCGTGATTTCCCACAAAACCGCCCCCATATCCCCTTTTGATCTAGCCACCTCATAGAGAGAAGGGAAAGAGAAGCAAAGAGGGATTTCACCGCACTGCATATCTCCCAAAACTGACCCTTGCGCCCATTTCCCCATTACAAAGAACAATTTCCGCTTATCCGAAACGCTTCTTGCCGATATCCTTCCACAAAGGCCAACCCTATAGGCCGCTCTCTACGGTGTTAGAGAACCAACCCCTCTTCCATACCATATTTAAAACAATAATATGTCTTCCAAATTATTCTTCCATAAGAATCTCCAAGTCCATTTTCCACAGTGCCTGCCTGGAATTTGAAAGGCTACGAATACCGAGCCTCCCTTTCACTTTGCTCGAATAAACAATATCCTAAAGTAACTAGATGTATCTTCCTCTCAAGGCACCTCCCACAGAAGCCCTTGAATTTTTTCCAACTGATTCGACTTTCCTAGCATTCAAACAAAAGACATGACATAGGTAAGGCAGATTGACAAACAACTTCTAATCAAAGTAAGTCTCCGCCTTTAGAAATGTATCATTCTTCCACTTTAGCCAATCTTTTCAAACCTCTCTTCAACCCATCCCACACCTGTGAATCTTTACGCTAGCCTTAACCCACAACCCCGCATAAGCCGCCGGTGCAGATACTCAACTTTGCAACCCAACTCAAAGGCTAAATTTTCCACATTCTCAACCCTCCCCACTGGTATCAAGGAACTTTTATCCAAATTGATGCTCAGCTCCTACATACCAAACCCAAGCCAATATCCAACTTGATAAACCATTCGCCTTCCGTGTCCTTACTAAAAACAAGAGTATCATCCCCAAACAACAAAATCTGTCTTCGCGCCCTCTAACTTATAACTAGAAATAAACCACCTCTCGTCGCTCTTTTCCATCAAAAGAGAAAAGCTTCCATCCCTGTGATTGTGGAGGTGGAGGGGAAAGGGTCTCCTGTCTCAACCCCTTGAACTCTTAAAAAGCCTTCAGGTCGCCATTTAAAGATGACCGAAAAGAGGCAGTGGAAATAATACCAATAATCAAATTTCATCCATTTTCTCAGAGCTTCCATTCACTGCTACCAACTATGAGAAAATTCCAAGCATCTTGGTCTAAGCTTTCGATGTCGCTTTCTATGAGTACCCTTTTCCTTCTTCTGATTGGACCTGGCACTTATTAGCAAACTACACGTATCTAGAATTTGCCTTCCATTAAAGCATTCGCGCCGACTCATCAATTTATTCATCACCTTTTCAACCTATTAGCCACACTTTGTAATCACTGAGAATGCTTCACGAACTGATGGGTCCGAATCTTTCAAATCTTCAACCCTCCTCTTTCGAATTAAAACCATAAGAGTTCCAGTTTCTAACAAATCCCATGATCATGAAAACTCTAAACAACCCTAAATATCCGATGAATAACATCCCAAACTAAATTGCCAAAAGCCAATTGTAAAAATCATCCTGTACTGAGCCTTATCCCCATTCAGTGTCAATCCAAAGCACCGTGAATCCTTTCTTCATCAAAGGGACTCAAAACTATGCCTCCATAGTGATCTCAATTCAGAGAAATCACTTCTCCGATCAGTCTCCAACCCCCCATGGTCTCCAAAGTGAGATCTTAACAAATTCCTTCACAATTCCAACTTTTACTCGGTGCCTTAAAAATTGATCCCACACGTATCCAATAATGTTGTTCCTCTTCATATGAGAATTGCCATCTATGAAAAGCCATATTCCTATCACCCTCCTCGAGCCGATTTCTCTCGACTTCGCTCCAAGATTTCCAAGGTCGCTCCACTCTCGAATTCTCCATAAATCCTCCCACCCTATCCCCATTTTCCATCGGCTGCAGGTTCCGACTCTCCAACTCGTCCTTTGAGCCACCCCATTAATGCAAACTTCTTTGTCATCCACACAACCAAAAAACCCCTTATTCCACTCTTTGATTTTCGCCTTCAATGCTTTCTTATCTTTCCATCAACACATAACTGTGTCCCCTAAACTCAAAGCCCTCCTCGCCACCAATCTCTCGATGAGCTCCTTAAACCCCGCCACTTTGGGGTTACATACTTCAAATCTAGCGGAGAAGGCTGATTCACCAAGTCCCCTTCCACACATTTGAGCATGATCGTAGCCTGGTCTAGGAAGAATGCTTTGAATCACCTTACCAAATCGGCACCCTAATTTCGCAATTTCAAAAATCTATCCAACCTAGCCATTCTCGTCATTATTGTGTGGCCCCTCTCCAGTAAACAGCCTCCTGTATAGGAAAATCTTCTACCCAAATTTCACATCCAGAATCCGAGAGAATCGCCTCATTGAATGATTGAATCTACTATCTCTGCCTTTCCATCGGACTTTATAACGCTTGAAATCCCCAACACACCACTTGGGGCCCCATAATCCCCTAATACTAACTCATCCCATACAATCTCCGCCTCGCATACACCGTGGGTCCATATACTCCTCCTAAGTGGAAAACCCGCACGGTCCTCCTCCAAGGATTTAAACTTTGCCAAGATAACGTATACCGACCTCCTCCTTTTCAAGTAACTCGAATTACCCAGATCCCAAAACATAGAATGCCCCGAAGCTCCGCCAAGATTAAATGTAATACCCACTCCAAAAATCCGCCGCCCCCACCCTCTGACATCATCCGCTGATATCCTCTCGCTTTGTCTCTTGTAAGCATACAACATCAACCCTTTGCATCTTAACGAAAGACTTGATCACCTTTCTCTTTGCCCCGTCGTTAGCCCCCCTAACGTTCCACGACAAAATTTTGAGCTTCATTCAACACCACTGTAAGATGCCCTAACCCCTTTCCCAAGGGCTCCCTTCTTCCTCCCACTGTCCATCACATTCCATTCTAATTTCTTCAATTCCCTATCAAACCAGGGACACCGCGCCCCTTACCTTTCCTTTTGTCTCGAGAATTATCCTGTCATGAGCTCCATAATCTCCCTCTCAAGCCTTCTATCTGAAATCCTAAGAACTCTAAAATTTTGCCAATCCTCTTCCCACTCCGGACTAAATCAATTCCCACCCCTTCCACTCATATCTCCCCTCCACATTGAATTCCACATGTTTCTTCCCTACCACTGCCTCCTAGAGCATCTGGGCTATAATTACGCCAGGATCCTGGCAGAGGTATTTCAGACAGCATTCCCCGCAGCCCCTCTCCAACTCCGCCCACCCTCCACTCACGTAACCCCCGAGGGAAGGAGTCGGTCTGAAATAGAAGGGGAAGAAGTAGAAGAAATAGACTGAGACTGATCGTACCTCACCATCGCGGAATCGCCACCGGAGTTGGAGAGAGTCAGCCCACTCTCCTTTCCTTCCCTTCTCCTGTAGGGCAAATTCTCTGGCTCCTTAGAATATAAATTTAACGAGGATCCATCCTTTTCATCCTCTTTTAGCCCCGGCTTCTAAACACGGGCCGTGGGCCCCATCCATTCGAACTACAACCCTCTTTCGTTTTTAGTTATCACTCATGGGCTCGGGCCCATCCTACCTCCTTCAAATCTCAAGCCCAATTGCATCCCCTCCCCTTTGAATCCCAATCTTTCACAATCCTCCTCCCCGTTGGACCTAAGACCTCTCCACTTCCGAGCCCGATGCGCAGCCCACCACCCACTCCTTACAGCCTTGCCGCACCTAAGCTCGTCTCCCGCTTCCCCAACGCACCGATCCCTTCCCATCCTCACATTCCTTTTCCTTTCCCACCATGTCTCCATGGCTCGTGAACACCACTCATCTTCCTCCCCGTCTCTCAGATTCTAATATCCGCTTCTCGACGAACAACTTCAGCCTACCCACTATGCACTTCCCACCACAACTGATCCTCATAACTTCTCAATCCCGCAAGAATGTTTAATTGCATTTCGGTCTCTTGTCCTTCCGCCTCACTACATAAGATCCTCTTCGCCCATAACAAATGATTCCCTGCAGGCTCGACGTGATCGAATCTTCTTATCCGTAGAAATGTGCATCCCACACCCATCCCCTATCATTCTCAATACTTCACATGTCCACAGATGCAGTGGTAAACCTACGATTCTTACCCACAACTTATTCAACTGATTTTTCCTTTTCACACACCTGTGAATCTGACTCCATCTTTCCGTATCTCAGCCTTCCTCCCCGAAAGATCTGCGCCCTCCAACACATAGGTTGCATCTGCAGCTTCTTCAAATTCAAAACTCAACAAATCATTGTTTAAATATGCCACCGCAACTCGCTCAACCTCTATACCACCTCAGCCTGCTCACTCCACTCCTTTACCGACGACTATCCCTGGCCGCTCTTTCCATTACTCCCACTAAGCAGCTTCTTCAATGTACCCATCAATTCCTCCCCATATGGATTCCATCCACCCAAATGGTATTATTTCCTCTCCTTTGATTCTTTACTGCTTCGGCAAAAGTACAAACCTTCTCTGCCCATCCCCCCGCACGCGCAAAATTACTCAGTAATTTTTCCTCCTTTTCCTGGGCCACCACTTCTTTCAACTTCTCTATTAGGATCGACCATCCATTAACTGCACTTTCCTCGCCTGGAAAGAAAATACTGTTATTTTTTCCCTTCATCCCTACCATGCACTCGTAAAATCTCCCAAATTCAGTTTCTGATCCGCACCCCAACTTAAAAATTCTTTTTCCCTCTTTCCAATCTTTTCGCTAGTTTTCAGTAGCCTTTTCTCTACAACACGCCTCAACACCCTTTAATAATGTACGCACCCCTTCTTCTCCAAAGCGTATCCAAGCAACCACACCTCTAATACTCCTTCTGATAACATTTCAAATTCCTTCCTACCTCGCCCAATTTAGAATTTCGAAAGATTTTGCTTCAATGGTGAACCATACCCTTTTCCGTAATCTGGTACCCATTACGGATTGCTCTTCCCTTAGGACAAACTCTCCAATCTAGTTAAACTACTGGGACAGGCAAGCTGCATCCCAGAACACAAGAACTTCTGTAGGATACTTCTCTAGATTTTTGATAAATTAGCTCCCTTCTATCAAGATCTGCTTGCATATCAGCCTCTGTGAGAGGAAGGCGAGGAGGACATCCATCAATTATGCAACCGCCTTAATAGCAATCCACTCTTCGACATTACTTTGTGTCTACTGATGTTGCATTCTTTGAGACTACTCCATTTTCCCTTCCGTCTACTGTTACGAGTAAGGGGGAGCAAGAAGACTTGCTTGTTTATACTCGCCCTCACCCTGTTTTCCCGAACCCGTCTCGTCCTCTCGCTCGTAAAAAACCTCCTATCACTCAGTTCACACTCTACAACATCCCCACGCCCCCAGCCTCCACTACTACTTCCTCTCTCTGACATTAGGATCCAGCTCGCAGATGATGAGCCCTCATTGTTCCATAAACGCCAAAAAGTGGTGCTCATCCACTTCCTCATTTTGCTCTTATGACCACTCATCACGCTCTGCTCTTTACTGCGTCACTGGACTCTATTTCTTGTTGCCTAACAAGGTTTCAAGCCCTCGCTCACCCTGTCAAGGAATACGGCGATACGTATATACGAACGCTTTCGACCGACAAATTTGCATTCTCGACTCAAGTTCGTTTACTTCATCGAAGAAAGTTATCGTTGTCGCTGGGTGTTCATAAAGTGAAGGTTAATCCCGAAGGATCCATTGCCTACTTGAAAGCCCGCTTGTCACGAAGGGTATGCCTGCACTCCATGGCGGACTATTCCAACACTTTTTCCCCTGTTACTAAGATGACATGTTTCATTTTTTTATTTCCTCACTACCAATTATAATTAGGATCTCACCACTTGATATTAAGCACGTCTTTCTTCATAAATACCTCTCAGGAGGAGGTGTATATAGAGCAACCCTCCTGTATTTGTTGCTTAGGGGGAGATAGAGAGAGGGTTTGTCATCTCGAAGTCTTTTGTATGGTTGGAAATAGAGTCTCGTAGTACTTGCTGCAGAATTCAACAAAGTTGTTTAGGAATGGCATGCGTAAGAATAAATTTGACCACTCCATCTTCTACAGAACCTTAGCTTCAAGTATCATTCTCAAGCTGATAGTGTGCGTGGATGATATTGTTATCACTAAGTGACTCTAAAGGTATCTCATCTCTTTAGCTATCTCTTCAGAAAATAATTCCATACAGTTGACTTAGTGGATTGCCAAGACATTTCTGGTGTGATCGCTGTTAAGCAAACATGCTGAAATCTTCTTATCCCCTAAAGGAAATATGAGCTCGATCTATCGTCTAAGAATGGAAAGTTGGGAGTAAACCATGCAAGCTCTCCTACTTTTCTGCCTGTGCGTACACCTAAATAGAGAAAACATTCCTTCGTGATCTCGAGAGATATAGAAAACTAGTTGGGAAGCCGAATTACCTTATTACCACTGGTCCTAATATTGCTCCACTCGCTAGTATCGTAGTTCAAGATGTCTTCTCCAACATTTGATCATTGGGCAGCTGTAGAATAGATTCTATGTTACTTGAAAGGTGCCCCGGGACGTGGTATTTTATATAGTAATCATGGGCATAATAGACTTGAGTGTTTCATGGATGCTGATTGGGTAGGATCTAAGGAGGACAAGAGGTCCACTACAAGTTACTATGTCTTTGTTGGAGGGAATCTAGTCTCATGGAAGAGTAAGAAATACAGTGTTGTCTCTCAATTTAGTGAAGAGTCTGAATATAGAGCGATGACACAAGCCAGATGTGTGAGATTATGTGGGTTTCATCAACTCTTGATGGAACCTGATTAAGACACCAAATGTCCCAACAAAACTTTTGGTGTGACAAACTGTGCACTCTCATATTTCTTCTAATTTGAGAGTTTCAAGAACTTTTAAATTCAAGCATACTGAGATAGACTGCATTTGCTCAAGTGGTAAAATACAATTCGACTTGATTTCAGTAAGAGGCGTAAGACTGAGAACAATTAGGTGATATCTTCACAAAGGCCTTTAAACGGGACCAGGTTAGTTATTTATGTAACAAGTCAAGTACGCTTAATATCTATCCTCCAACTTGAAGGGGAGTGTTATAGCATATATCTACTTTACATATAGAGTTGTAATCTATTGGGAAACTTGTCTTATAGAGTTATAATCTATTAGAAATGTTAGATTGGCTTTTGTATATGTATATACAATGGATCAATGAAAAACATAAGGAATTCATTCCTCCAATTCTTTTCTCTTGCTTTCTACAATCTGAAAGTAAGATATCATGGTAAATTCAAGACATGTTAAGCATAGAACAAGATAACTAAGATAAATGATTCGTAGGAGAAAAAATGACCTTCTTATATGACAACTTATAAATCAAAAAGTCAAATCTTCAAGTATATTTTTGCTCCTGAAAATAATTTTTTAATTTTTTTTAGAATTCATATGTTTTGCTCTTTGAAAATAAAAGGGTTTTTTTAGAATTCACTTCCAAACGTAGCTTCATTTGAAAAAACACTAAAATTATTCATAAATATTGTTTCTAGCCCTTTTTGCAGAAACACTTCCCAAATATGCCGCTTGTTTTGTCAAAATTCATAAATAAGGATAATCGATGTAAAATATAACTTAAAACCAACACCGACCAAATTCAGAGTATCATCAATGGTAGTATTCGAAGCCAAGACCATGTGCCTCCTACTAGGAGCACACTTCCTAGCATTCACTTTGACCAACAAAACTACCCTAGCGGGTGTAAAATTGGATTTAATATTGATGCTCAATAATATTAAGTCTTTTTCTACCTACCTTACAATTTACAATGATGAGACTTCAAGGATTTCTTCTAGGTGAGATTGTTAGAAAGGCCTTAATAAAATTCAAAGGTTCCATCTTTTCTTCTTTTATCTTTCTTTCCTTATATTTTATTTAGCTTTCCTCCATTGTTTTTTTTTCCTTTGTTCCTTTCCTTAAACCAACTCAAGCCCGTTACCAGTTTTGGCATTAAAGCAAAAGTTATTGGTTTGAAGATACTACTTGAAAAGTGGAGCAACTTAAGCAATCATGATTGAAGGCCACAATTTTTTTACACAACCATTAGTAAACATGCCAAAGGTAGACAAATAAGAGAATTGACAAGGTCCTAACATTTTCCAAACTCATTTCATTAGCCAAGAGGGACTTTTAATTATGATTCATAATGCAAATAGTAGTCCCAAAATTAGCTCCACAATTTATTGTTGAGAAGCTTAATATTAAAATAGAGAAACAACCGAATTGTCATCCGATATCATGGGTAGATTATAATCCTATTTTAATGAGCTCTATTGTTTAGTAACATTTAATTTTGTAAAAATTAAACGTTTTGAGTTACCAATAGAATGTACCATTCTACTAATGGAAGTCCATAATATTATTATGCTTTGAAGATCACAATATTTTTTGAAAAAGTGAAAATGATAGAGAATATTTATATGCGTGAAAAGATAGAAGAAAAGGTTCTACTTTTTTTTTTTTTTTGATGAGTAAATGCAATTTATTAAAAACCAAAGAAGACCCAAGGAGGCCCATAAAGTAAGTGGACCTCAAAGGGGAACAAGGGAAAACAAGAAAACCCACCACCCCTCACTTACACCCCAAACTCAAGTCGTAAAATCAACTATGATCTGTAATTTGCCAGTCAAGTACATATTTCGCGCTGCACTGGGTCAATTACAGCCATCAGCGCCATCCTTGAGCCGAAGCTCCTATTTTCAAAGCAATGTTATTTCTTTCACGCTAAATAGTCCAAAACAATGTTAGGCGTTTCTATCCAGTTCTCTTCCGTCTCTCTTTTCCCACACAGATTACGCGACAGATGAGGGTTTCAAACCGACTTAGGGAACACCCAATACACCCCAAAAATCGCCAAGAGAAGATCCCATAACAATCTAGCCACAGGACAGTGTAATAACAAATGGTCAATCGTCTCTTCATCCTTCTTACAAAGGAAACATCTATTGGCTAGGGCTCTTCCCCGTTTTTTAATTTGATCAAGAGTCAACACTTTGCCCCAAGAAGCTTCCCAAGCAAAAAAACTCATCTTGGTTGGAACCCAATTACTCCAAATAAGCTGGTGGGGAAAAACAATCGAATTAGACCAAAACAAAACCTTATAGAAAAGTTTCACCTAAAACACCCATCTTAAATTTTCTCTCATAAGCATCAAATCATCTTAGCTTCGAGACCTTTATCTGTAAGGCTTGGAGAAGATTTTGAATCTCCTTCACTTCCCAATCATTAAAAGGCCTAACGAAACAGGAAGTCCAAAACCATTAAAAGGCCTCCACTTCCCAATCATTAAAAGGCCTCTTCCCCACTCCAAGCATCCTTCCAAAAGCGAAGTCTCCTTCCGTTCCCCAGAGAGAAAGCAGCAAGAGCAGAGATGATCCCATTCTTTCTAATCTCCTGCACTTTAACCATAAGATCCCTCGATCTGCAAATAGTAGAGCACCAACCACCTCTTTCCTCCCCAAACTTCCATCGAATGACATTTCTCTAGAGGGATTCCCTCTCATTTGCGAAACGCCAAATCCATTTACACAACAGAGCCTTGTTTAAAATAGTGAGACTCTTAATACCTAAACCTCTCATTTTTCTGTCTGAACAAACTGTCGACCACTTCACAAGATGAGGTTTTTTCTCCAAATTGCCACCTCCCCAAAGAAAACCTCTTTAAATTTGTTCGAGGCGCGATCTAACCCGTCTTAGGCATCCCAAAAGAGACATAGCATATGGGTAAGCCTGAGCAGTACTACGAATAAGAGTGATCCTCCCACCTTGGGAGAGAGATATCGCTCTTCCCACAGCTTCAATCTCTTCCTAAACCTTTCTTCAATGTCATCCCAAACCGAATCAGTTATGAGGGGCTCCTGCAGGGAAGACATTCCAATATGATGACTCAGAAAAGCCCCAACCTCGCACCCTGGGCCTGCGCCATCAACCCACTCTCGCAACACTCCCAACTGAAATAATTTCGCTTTAGTTCAAATTTATCCCTGCCGTAGAGACTCCAAACCACATCAACAACCAACTGAAAAGTGTTGCCTTGACCGCTCTTGCAAAACAAGAGTGTCACCGTGATACAACAAATGGGAAACCACCCATGTCTCTCTCCTGCTTTCTTCTCCCTATATAGCAACCTAAGAGAAAGCCCCCTTGAATCGAAGTTTCTTCCTAATGAGCTACTCAAGAGCCCATCCCTAACACAAAAAGATAAGGAGAAAGAGTGATCCCCGCCTTAGAGCCCGAGAGAACTCCTAAGAAACCAGAGGGGGTTCCATCTGCTCAACACCGAGAACGCCGTGAGATGCACCATTTAATCCATTTTTAACCATTTCCTCCTAAAGCCCATTTTTTCCATGACACCAAGTAAGAAATTCCAATTCTAGATGATCATATGCTTTCTGACATCTAGCTTGCAAATAAGCCCTTTCTCCTTTCTTTCACAAAGCATCTACAAATTCCTCAAGAATTAATATTCGCATCTAAAATTAAGTCTTCCCTCCACAAACGTATTTTGTCGTTGACACTACTTTGTCCTACCACTCTTTCAACCCTGTTACACCTTCCTCCAAAACTGTGATAAACCGCCCACCAAGCTAATAAATAGTCTAAACTCTTAATATCCACCGCATTCTCCTTTTAGTGGATCAAACCAAAAGGTAGAATTTAGGTTTCACGAACTTATTATGCTCAAAGAAGTCCTTAAGAATCCTATGACCTCCTCCTTCACGTAAATCCCAAATTAAATGTACCTAAAAAGCTATAGGAAAGCTATCCGGGGTCGTGGGCTTTATCCCATTCAAATCCGGGATAACGCTACAAAACCTCCTACCAAAGGGACTTCAGACCGCTCGCCGCCTCCTGCCCTTTTTTGAAGTTCACTGTGAAAGACAAGGGCGCCAACCTCCAGGATCAGAAAGAGAGCACTAAAAAGAGGCCTCCACTTCCCTCTTTATGGAAGCCTCATCTTCAAACCAGTTTCCATTAACTCTGACCTTTTTTATACAATTTCTTCTCCTATGGGAATTAGCCATCCTGTGGAAGAAACTCGTATTCTTGTCTCCCTCCTTGAGCCAGAGTTCTCTAGATTTCTGCCTCCATGAAACTTCCTCTAAAAGGGACCAGTATTTGTAATCCTCCCTAGCCAAGTTTCGCCTCCCGCTGCTTCCTCTACAAATACAAAGAGTCATTCTCCTTCTCATCCCAAAGAAATACCTACCTAAAGCTTCACTTTTCTTTTACTCAACTCTACCAAACACCTCTCTATTCCATGATTTAAGAAAGTCTTTCAGCTTCGGGCCGCTTTTTCAAGAACAAACCTGAAAGAACTCGTCGCCACTGCACTCCCTTCAATAACTCCCTCAAACCATCAACCCTTAACCACATGACTTCAAACCTGAAAGGGATGGGACCCTTTCTAATGCCACCCGCATCTAGCAAATGGGACAGCCGGTCGATCGTCTAGGTACAGATCACTAACACCACTAAAGAATTTCCCAATCATTAGAAACCAAAAACGATCAATTCCTTTGATATCAACAATTATTCCTTCCCCAAGTAAAAGGACCCTTGCAAGGAATATCTCAACCCAAATCTTCTATGATTTAAAACTTCATAGAGTTAGACACTCTCCCCACTCTCCGCTCCCCCAGGAACGAACCATATTGAAATCCCCACTCCACACTCTACATCATTCCATAAGCCCCTAACAAGACCTACCTCCTAAAAACTCCCTTTACTATCCACAACAGGCCATAAACCCGCAGAACATCCACCGGAAGCCATCTCTATAATCTCTAAAATGCAGTGACTGAGAAGATCCTGGGCTTCATATTTGTCTCAGCCCACAACTCTCTATCCCAAAAGACAGGATTCCCCACTGTAACCTCCTCGTATCCACTGCTCCCGCCCAGGAACCTCTCACAACGTTGCATCGCCACCAACCCAACACCATATTCGACCTCGGGTCTCCCGCAAACAAACTATATCCACCTTTTTCGACCTAATGGAAGGCCGTGACCTTTCTTTTATCCCCGGGCATACACTCCTCAACATTCCACGACATAATCTTCATTACCCGAGTTTTTGTCGCAATTCCCTTTGTTTCTAATCGTGACCTTTTCACAATTACCTTGTATTTCAAGTATTCTAACTCTTAGCTCCCGTCACATCTAGAACGACCGCTTCCTTTCTCGCCCCATTTGGTTCCAGCACTACCAAACCCTCAAGAGAGATAAAATCTCCCACTCATGATCCTTTGTCGAGAAGCCTAAATACTCACTAAATTTAACCATATAACTTTCTTCCCAGCTCTCATATCTTTTCTCCAAAACTGCCAGAAATTCCTCGTCCCACACAACTCCATCGTGGAGCCTTCGCCAATGATCCCCTCTTGCCATTCAGATCAACCATACACCAAGGAGATACGACTGTCTTCCCACATCATCCGAGCCCCTACACTCCTAAAATCCCCTAAGGAGGACCCTACTAAAAACAAAAGTGGAAGAAGAGAATCTCGTCGCAAGGAAACGCCTCGAGGCTCAACTCACTCTATCACTCTATCTCTTGTGCAAGACTCCTTCCCATTGTTGCCCTTCGAAGTCCAAACAACCAAAGGAGAGATCCAGAGAGGAGAAAAACCCTTATCCATGGTTTTATCAAAAACCTCTTCACGGCTGCGCGGATCCCACCCTTTGCCATTCTAAGATATTAACCTTGAGGCGGATCTGAAAAGATCCTCCCTTCCCTATCCTACTCCATTCATTCAAGTAAAAACCTTCCCTAACCAACACCATATCCTTACTTTTCCCAAAAGAAAGAGAAAAAGAAGGAGAATCAGAGGAGGAAGATAACCTCACTCGCCTCCCTAGAGGCATGAGCTTTGCCCTGCATCCTTCTTCCTCCCCTCAACATCTCACGTGCAGCTTGGTTTCTCCCGGATGCACTCCACCTCCTTTGAAATCTCAGGATTCACTTCTGAAAACCCGCTTCTAGAGTCGCGGAAGCAGCAATCTGGCCGCCCAACAGTCGTGGGGGACGTCCATTCCTGGAACGTCTCCGGGACATGGCATACCTTTCCTACTTAAAACAGGCCAGGACAGTCTGCGCTTTTTCTTCTCCCACTCCAAATAAAGGCCCCAGACAAAGAGGATCACACCAGGGCTGGTCCTTTCCAAAGTCTTTTCCTCGTATACTGCCTCAAACAAAGTGGGCTGCCAATTCCTTTTCGGCGCCCTTTGAGCCCTTGCCTGGCAATGCTTTGTGCCCATCGATCGGATTCATCCATCTCTCCTTACCTCCTCCTCTCCCAATAAAAGCCTTAATTTTTAATTCAAGCCTGGGCCAGAAACAAAGAATCCTGCACCTCCGCTCTCTCTTCCCCGCCTTGTCCTCCCTTCCTCGCATGCACATCTGGCCCCGCTGATGCTTCGGCGCAAAGAAGTACTACGCCGTCCTTTTCACGCTATCGCACATCACGACGACATCAAGAGCCAGTTTTGGGAACAGTCTCCCCAGTACCCGCACACGCCTCTTCCGTGACCTATCTTCCACTGTCCCCCCCGCCCCTAACACACTCCAAACGGCCCTCCCTCGTTTCGCCTTTGCCACACCACTACGTAGAGATATGCGTCGAACCCTCCCACCATAACTAGATAGCAAACAAGAGAACCCATCACCATCAAGCAACCTAGGAAGATCTTCTCTCCTCGCTTTAACCAGAATTCTGCTCACCTGTGAATCGTGTGAAATTCTCTGTTCAATCCATGTACCAAAACCCCACAAATAGCCCCTCATTCTCTTTTAAACATTCTTAATTCCAGACCCGAAGAGGCAAACCCGCCAATTCGAACCTAAACCCCCTCTTACCTCGCTAAGAGATCCCACCGACAACTCCAACCGCTTCCATTTCTATCATCAAGATCTTATTTTCAAAACATCCGACACCTCTTCAAAACTCTCTCACCCTCTTTCCCTTGCCTCCCCTCCAAATTCTAGCAAAAGCTTCCCGCCAAAGAACTTCCTTTGCAGAGAGAGATACTTATTTCTCCTTGTAAGTTCCACTGGTGCTTTCCCCATCTTCTCTCGTAGAGTCCATATTAAATGAAATTCCTTCCTTTTCCTATTTCAACTAAGGCATCCAAGCTTAGTTGTTCCTCCTCTAGGAATTCCAAGCACGACCCCCAATTTCCATCCATAATCCCCTTCTTCCTCATTCTTTGCGATCTTCACAAATCTCCCCTTCTCCCCCAAATTTCCACCTTTCTTCTTTTCTACATCCACCCCTAACCCCTTCAAAGTGGAATTTTTTCTCCTCAAGAAAGGGCAATTCCAAAACTCTCAACTTTCTCGTCAGCGTAAACCACTCTTTCAACCCCCGCCTTCAAAGGAACACCTACATAACTTTTTGCCTCCAACCAAAAACTCTGAGCATAGACACGCCCATTTGTCTTTTCTCCTTAAACAGAATCCTTCTTCCATTTTCCTCCCAATCTTTTGACAAACTTTTCTTCTACCTTCCGTCAAGCAGATTCTACCCTTCTAATAAAAAGCTAAGACCGGCTAACCCAAGCCTAATCCAAGGAGTAGTCATTTCTTTCCGTGATAACTCCCTTCTTGGAGTTCACTACAACCACCTCCACTGAACATTCAAAAATCTTCGAATCCACTGCAAACTAGCACCTTTGTGACCCCGAAACCAGCACCTTCAAATCCATGGTATGACTTCAAAAAAGATAAGCCTTTTTCTTCTTAAATATATGAATGGAAGAGAAAGGATGCTCTAACAAAAGGAATAAGCCATAGCCATGGTGAAATGCCATATATGCTTTGGAAGAGTGGAAATCAAGGTATATCTAAAAGCTAAATCCAACTGAGAATAACTTACTTTTCCCTACTTTAAAATATTTCAACGTTCACAAGTAAACAACCTCGTATGGTATCCGATCCCTCCCTTCCATGGGGCCTCTAGTACTGTCATGTTGAACCCCCGATCCAACAAATGTGATGCCAAAGTACCATCATCTTCAGTATGGTGCACTCCAACACACTTTCAGATGTTGTTTCTTCTCTTCAAAGTTTTTATGTATTTTCTTATTGAAATGAACAGAATAATACAATATAGGTCCTCACATATTTATATACAAAAAAGGAAGACAATTGGCAGTGAAACAATATAAAGTACAAAAGGAAAAAGAGTATTATATACAAGCAAGGAAAAAGAGTCAAACCAAAGATATTCTATGGAATATTTCTATGATACTAACACCCTCAAGCCAGAAGATATATGCTCATACGCACTGCTTGTTTTTTTTTTTTTTTGATCGATAAAAAGCAATTATATTAATAAAGAAACCCAAGAAAGAAGGATCCAAATCATACACAGGAAGTATACAAAGAGGAACCCAAAAGGCAAACAGAAAATACAAAGGACAAGACCACCACCCAAAGGCTCCTGGCAGAGCCTTAAAGGAGAGAACTAAACACCCTTACCCACACCCCAACCAAATAAAAAGTCCACCAAAGAATTCATATTATCAACACTATGAGTATTTGGTTAGCCACCATAACTTGCTCAGAAGATAAATTTTGTCCTTCGATCCGAAGTAAATTTCTATTTTCAAAACCAACATGTTCCTATTATGCCAAAATGTCACCTGCATTAGACAATAAAGCGGCAAATTGGCCCATGTTTTTTTCGCTTTTTTACCCACCGAGCCCCTGCTGGCCAGAGAAAGGAGAGCATTACACAACACTGGAACTGGGAACCCAACTTGTTTCAACTATCGACAAGAAAAGATCCCAGAGCATTCTGACCTTTTTGCAATGAAGTAACAGGTGATTTATGTCCTCCTCATCCTCTTCACAGCGAACAACGACACGGAAATCTTAACACGCTTGTCGGTCTAATGTAAGCATCTTTCCCAGTAAGCCTCCCAGCCAAGAATCCTGGCCCCGGCGGCCGACAGATTCCGGGCCAGAGCGAAACGGGAAATCCACTGAGCTAACAATCTAGCACCTTGTGTCAGCTTTCTGCATTTAAAAGTATCATCCTTGGAGCCTTTGAAGAGGATTTTGTCCTCCCCGAGAGGTCTGATCTGATTACTATACAGGACTTGAAAAAGCCTATCCACCCTCCCTCCATTTCCAATCATTAAAAAGAACGAAGAAAGATCGGATTCCAACCCCTCAACCCCACTATCCCTGTCCCACAACCGCCTGCAATTCTAGCATTTTTCAGCCGTCAACCTAAATAATCGGGAAATTCGAGACTCAACGCCTCCTCACCACCCCAATGATCCCCAAAGCTAACTTTTCTCCCATTTCCAAGGGCAAGAGTGCATTTCGACAAGTCGGGGTCATTCTTTTTCCGAGATTTCTTTCCACAAGCCAACCCCAAAACCACCATTGATATTGCCAGAACTCCAACCCCGTAGTCTCACCGAATCCACTACTTCAATAATCCTCCAGAGAGAATCCTCTCTCCTCATTAGCGAAACGCTCAACACCATCAAGCTCGAAGAAAGCTTGCTGAGAATGGAAAATCTACGCAAGCTAAGACCCCTTTCTTTTCTTCCGCATAAACCGTCTTCCACCCATAAGATGAGTCTTTTCTACAAGACTACCCTAATCTACGTAAACCTCTTTGTATCTTCTCCAGCCTCAAACAGATCGTAACCGGCATTCTGAATAAAGATAGGCAATAGATGGGAAGGCTCGATAGTGTACTTTGAATCAACGTGATCCTACCACCCTTAGAAATATACTGTGATTTCCAAGAAGCTAACCTTTTCCTGAACCTGTCTTCCACTGTATCCCACACCCCCAAAGCTTTATGCTTAGCCCCAAGGGGAAGACCAAGGTATGAAGAGGGTGAGCCAATCCCACATCCGGTTCAGCCGCTAACTCCCGCATTCCTCATAACCGAACCAACGGTAAAATCTCCTCACTCTTGTTTAGATTGATCCGCAACCCGACAAGGCCTCAAACCACATCGTAATCCAACTGTAAATTTTCAACACCGATCTTTGTTGGCACCACGCTGCATCAACAAAGTATCACTCCGGCATAGAGCAAGTGAGAGATAATGGGAACCGAATTCTATTCTATCTCGCAAATTTGCACCCAGAGAGATAATTACCATCCACAACACGATTCAATAACCGGCTTAACGCCTCCATACCTATCACAAAAAGATAAGGGGAAAGGGGGTCCCCCTGCCTTAGACCCCTCGAGTTTTGGAAGAAACCCGCAGGAGAACCATTGGACTGCATTAATAGAGAACGACTGAAACACACCACTTCACCCCACTCCACCCACCGATTGCCAAACCCATCCTTTCCAAAACCCGTAATGTAAACTCTAATCCTTACATGATCATAGGCTTTTTCAATGTCCAGCTTACACACTATACCACTCTCCTTCCTTCTAATAATAGTGTCCACAAATTCTGGCTGGGCTATCAACAAGATCGCAGATCCAACATTTGTCCCGCTCAACAAAGCAGCCGATCAGCATCGGGAAATAACCCTGCCCAAAACACTCTTGATCTGATAGCTAGAACTTTGCCAAAATCTTATACAAACCTCCTAAATAATGTCGGCTGGGTGTAGGATCCTGACGATACGCTTTTAGGAACCAGCACAAGGAATGTGGCGTTAGGACTTCTAACAAATTTGCCACTTGCTCATGAATTCCTTAAAACCCGACACCTCGGCCTTAACAAGAATCAGTGAAGGACCCGAAAAGCCCGGGGAAACCATCGGCCCGGGGCTTGTCGAGACTGAAAGCGGTAGTCGAATTTCATATACGAAACTTCTTTAACTTTGATGCGGCCTCGGATAATTTCATAAAACGAGAGAGATTCGGGGGAATGGAAGGGCACTTCACTCTGCGAAAATTTGAAAGGAGATTTTGAAAGCATATCAACTGACCTTAATTTGACCTCCTTTTCCATCATTTTACCATTGTCTTGATTTTCTGAACAATTTCTCCTTCTATGAGCATTAGCCATTTTGTGGAAGTAACACATATTTTTATCCCGTCAACCCGACCTGACTCACTGGATTTTTGTCTCGAATCTCTCAAAACAACCAGCTCTTGTACTCTTCTTTGGCATAATTCTCCTCCATTTCCCTCCCCAACACCCGACTCCCTTTTGTACCTCGGTCGTCCCGAATGAGACCCTTTGCGATGCCTCCTTCATGCTAGCCCGACTTGACTGCGAACCTTCCATGTTCCATGACTTTAATAAAGCTAGCACATGAGGCTTCGGGTTTGGCGGCGGAATATCTTGAGCGAGCCAGCAGAGCTTCAAATTTTGCCTGTGCTTTCGGAAGCTCTTTCGTACGATTTTAGCCACATGGGCGCTCAAAACGAAAGGGGAGGAGGCCAGGCCTAACCCGTCACTATCCAGCTGACAAAGAGGAGTGATCGAAATAGATGCAGGAAGACTCCTCATTACATTGCCAGCTGGCTCTCGATCGGAGAAACTAGAAATCTATCAAGCGACATGGACCTTCCATTGGCCCCCTCAGTAAAAAGACCCGCGGAAGGCGGGGTCTACGAGCTGACTCGTTATGACCTCGGCAAAGCGTCTCATCGAAGGGAGAAAATACCACCTCAAACTCACTGGGAGGGAGAGGATCATTAAAATCCCGGGCACAGGGACCTTCCCTTTAACCCACAGTCTCCCAGCTCACTCCCAAAAACTTCCCTTAAGCTTCCTCGGCCCGGACCATAAACTCAGAAAACATCAATAGTACTCCTCCATGTTTTTTAAGCAAACACAGGAATTGAGAAAAGAATGGGTTAAAATCAACTCCAAAATTCTTTTATCCGAAGCAAAAATTCCCCATGACCCTTACGCATTCAAAGCTCCCTCCAGTCAGAGAAAGTACGCCTCCCAGCTACTGAAGCCAGCGGCATTCATCTCTTGAATTTTGGTCTCTTGAAGACAAACCAAGTCCACTCTCTGATACCTAATAAAGTTCCTGATGATCTTCCTTCTATCAGGGTCATTTACCCCCCGAACATTCCAAGACATTATTTTTACTTTCATTATAACCTTAGCATTAGGCTCCCCCTTTCTTTTCTCCTCCCCCAATTTGATTTCTCCCTCGTAATTGATGGTGCAAACGGTTTTTAATTCAGTTCACATCACGGACATTGCAATGGCCCCACTTATTTTCCACGATCTTGCCTCGCCCTTTATCTTGCTAAGTAGACCCAATCTCGCTCTGAATCCCACGAGTTGAAACCCCGAAATTGAACTTGATCAGACAGCTTGTCTTCCCATTTCTCACTTAACTGAAGCCGACTCCACAGTGACTCCTCCCTCTTTGCCCCTCACCCACATCGATCCCTCTTGATAACCACCCAAGCACCAGGGCTTCCATTACCCCTCCCTCCCATCCGCCGCCACCATTCTTAGCGGTTCTAAGTCATCTATTTCTTTCGGCTTTAGAGAATCTACGGCTGAAAGACCCCAAAGAAGAGAGCGGAGCGAATCGGAGATGAAGGGAGTCTTGAGTTAGACTGACATACACAACCCCGTCATCTACCGCCAGTGCCGACATGATCATCTCTGCGCACTCCTTACGCCCGGTTCGTCGCTCCTCTGTCACCTTGTCGGTATCACAAATACGAAGACATAGGACCATTTTTCCTCTTAGTTTAATTGCCACAGCTATGGGCTAACTTCGGCCTCTTTGACACCAGGCTTAAGTTCTTTCCCTCTTGGAGCCCCGAGATGTACAGCTCCATCAGTTTTGGTTCGGGGCCGCAGTTGGGCTCTTTAACGCTAGGCTCCCTTTCTCCATCCTCATGACCCATCGTCGCCACCCGGCTGTCACCGAACTTTGGCCCATACCGGTGGGGCTGACCTACACCTACGGCTGCCTCGTTCGAATTAGCCCTCCGTCACGCCCCTCCACTAACGGGCGCCTGTTCTTCCCCGGACCACATTGCCAGTCTGCATCTCCTCGGCAAACCTTCCTTTTTTCTAGGCGACCCTTTTGTCTCTTCGGTCATTTTCACTGCGTATGCAAGACACTCCGCTCCCTCTTGCGTGAGCGCGCTCACCTTCTTCCACGGTTTCACCTTCACTTTCGACTTCATCGTCAGGTAACCAACATCATCCCCGAGGCTGAAATTCCCACCATAACTGGATTGCAAAGCTTCTATCTCCTTCGGACACTACCACCAGGCCACAGTTTGATCTTCATCCCAGTAACTTGGATCCACAGCCCCCCGAGGCGTAAATCGGTCGAAGCTTGTGTTTTCATCCACTGCATCAAATCCACCACATTTATCACCTATACGTTTTAGAATAGGACGGCTCCAAAGATGCAACGGCAACCCTAACAATCTTAACCACACTGTTCTGCCTGTTTCTCTTCCATCCATGCACGAGCATCTTTCCCCATTTCTGAGACATCGGAGACCCCTAGTCTTCTGTTCCTCCTAAGAGATTCTTCTCGCCATTTGGACTCTCGAACCCAGGCAACCATAATCCTCTCCTCGGCTCTTCCGGCTTTCAAACTCCACTATGGCCTTCAGTAGCCAGCCGCATTTCTTGAGGGGTTGAGATGCAGAGATACGAGAGAGGTGCGCCTCCCCACCCGACCCACCAGCGAGAGTCTAGGCGCCACCAATCTTTCCTCGATCTCATCTTCCCCCACTCTTACCACGATGCTTCCTCGATGTTAGATCCTTGTTCCTACCACAGCTCATGAAGACTTGGGGATAGCCGTTTACTTGACCTCGTTTAGGGACCTTTAATTCCTTCCCCGACGTTGTCTTCTGCTTGGATTCTACAATCTTAGGACCCTCAGAAATCACAGTTTCTCATATAATCTTCCAACCCCTCACCAAACCTTTTCCTTCCGGGATACATATACTGAACCTTTTCCAACTGCGTCGAGGCAGAGCAATATAAGAAATTCGCATTGTTCGGCGTCGCTGCAACCTCGCACGTCTTAGCCTATTTCCTCATTCATGAAACCGAGTCTTGGTTGCGAGAAATCTTGTCACAATCCTCGATCCCCAAGAGTAGTCGTTGGAGACTTGCCTCTCTCGAACCTCACCATGTTAATGGCCTTTGCATCTCTCACGACCATCCTCTCATTTTCTTACTCTTCTCCTCGATCGAAATCTCAAAAGTTTTGGCCTCAACCACGAACCAAGCTTTCCTCAACCGCGAACGAGCTTTCCACAGAGACCTCGCTCATCCCTCAACCATTCTTGGCGCGACGGACGAGAATACTATAGCAGGGAATGTATATCTAAGTACAAATGTACTTAATTCTAGGACCTCAGAGAGACTTGGTGAATATGTCTGCTAGTTGGTCACTCTAGTTGAGAAAACTAATTGTGGAGAATCATAAAATATTCTTTGGTTTATCTCCTACCTTTTTTGTATATTATCCTCCTTCCTTTTACACTTTATTTTGTTTCCTTTTAGTTCCATTATTTTGTATATATATAGGTGTCTCTATACTATGTAATATATTCATTTCAATAAAGAAAAATATTCTTTTCTTCTCTCATTTCTCATGGTATCAGAGTCATGGAAGGTTCGAGTTAGGGTTTTTTCGTGTCTTCTATCTAGTAGGATTGACGTGGTTAGAGGGAGCTACAAATGCAGCTGGTCCCTATCTTAAGAAATATTTTTGGCTTTATTGGTGCTCTGGTCAAGTAAAGGTGATGAACTGATTCCCAATTGTTATGTGTTTGCCTCATCCATCCAAATGTTTCGGAATCTTCTTTCTTCTAAGTGTGGCTTTCAGATTTTCTTGTGATTAACACGAGTGGCCATCCTAATTCCAAAATGTGTGGACGCCATTACTACTCTCCCTCTCCCTCTCCCTCTCCATCATCTACGGATAGTTCTTGTGTCCATAAAACAGTTTTTGACAACATCTTCCCTTCTTCAATTTGGATACATTACTTATTATTTGCTTTAAAATAAAAAACTTCCATATACAAATAGAATACATTATAAAAAATTATACATTTACCCTATACCTTTGGATGATAAAATTTTAGATGTAAAATTTTAATAGTTTTAAATTATATCTATATATATATATATATATATATATATATATATATATATATATATATATATATATATATATATATATATATATATCATGACTTATCTTTTGCGTGATTTGATTAAAAGGATATTTTGAAAATCTAATTTTGGAAATTTGACCTTCTATTAATTTTTAGCTGACAAAAATACTCTTCTTATATTCTTGCAAAAATGATACATTCTTTTAAGAGACCATGTAAATACATGGAATGGAGAAGAGCATTTTTGTTCAAAATAGGTTTTTTTTTCAAAAAACATGGGAAATGTTAGATTCACAATTTTAGGGTTATTTAATGTCTTTTCAAGCTATGTACACAATTTTGAATGATGGAATAGTTCACCCTCCCAACATGTAATCTATTGGTTCTCACCTTCATATGAACCCTACCAACTTCATAAAGTCAATGGAGGAAAGTAAAGATCTTAGAAGATTTAAGCAAAAGTATGAGAGAAACACCCTCAAATAAGTTCAATTCATTGAACTCATAATCATTTTTCTTTTTGAGTTGAATCTAGAGCCTCCCATATCCCCATCCCATGCCCTTGGCACATGAGCAACCACAAAAGCACACTAACTCTATCCATTTAATTCAAGAGTAAAGAGAGAACGCAAAGGACTTGGACAAGTTAAGCAAAAGAAGGGAAGAACTGCTGCTAAATAGAATTTGGTGCAATATAAAATTAAAAGAAAGCCAATTCTTAACATGATCATTGAAAACTATCCGGTAATTAAAGTGTGCATCAGTAATGGAATGACCAAGAGATGTTCTTGCCTGTTTTTCTTGTGTCCTTTCCCAATCATTGCAAACCGGTGGGCAGCTAGTGATAAGGAATCATTAGATGAAACGAAACGTTCATTACTGGTAGAAAAATCAATATCAGAAACTGGATTTATTATGATTTCTCCATCGCTTTCTTCACCCTCACTTGATGGTAACATGTTCCCAACAACTCCGTCATTGTCTCCCCAGTCACCAAATGAAGTAGAACCCTATTAGATGATCAAATGCAGTAAATGCAATTAGAAAAAATGGAACAACTGGGTCTTAATAAATGCAATTATGATAGACACCATAATTTTGGTGACATTTAAAGCATGTCTGGTTGTCCCTATGAACCAAGTTGCTCGACATCATTTTACATAACATTTGAAAATCCAACATTAACCAGCCAACAATAAAAATTGGAGCCATATCTAAAATTAATGATCTAGAGTCTGGTTTGAGAATCCATTATATGTCTATATAAAGTTCGGAATAAGACACAATTGAGTGAAGCTCTAGATAAGCTAGCATAAGTATTATTAAATCTCAAGTCTTAACAACAGCTATATTATTTTTCAGGTATGCATAAGTTACTTCAATACATCAATCAAGGAAAATGCCTCAAAGTATGCTCGGAACAAAAAATTTAAAATTGCCAATTTTCAAAGTATTATTGACTTAATAGCAATGGCAATGTTTTATTATTTTAAAAATAATTTTTGCTTAGCATACTACATTTCCATCATGATCTCATGTACCAAGTATCAATAATTACCATTAAAGAAAAATGATCTTTCTTTCCTCTGCTTCCCTTTCAAGAGAAAAAAAAAAATCATCACTGTTCCAGAGGAAATGAAGCATCATATCAGATAAGCAAAGAAATATAAATCATATTCCCAATTCAGTTAGCCTCCGCCGCGACTCTTGTCCATTTAATAACTATACGTAAACAGCAAACTGAGCAAATCCATATCTATGTTGAAAGTAATCGAAAAATACAAAAGAAAACGCAGAGAGAGTCCAGAAAGAGAGACAAATAACAAAAAATAAAAATAAAAATAAAAATGTTGAATATCAAATGTCCAGATTTTCCATAAATTGAACGAACAGATGAAAATACGCTTGAGAGAGCAAGACAGCGTAAGCGGCAGGAATCAGATGGAAGCAGAATGGTAACGGAAGAGAGGCCGCGGCTGGGGAAGAAGAAAGAAAAGCAAAGGGGAGAGAGAGTGAGATAGCATGATGATATTGATGGATATGCAGCGATCCGGATATGTTAGAAGAAGAAGCAGGCAGGGAACGACGCCGTTTAATTGGCACCCAGAAATGGCAGCGTCTCCGAAGGCCGAAGGGGAAAGTGGATGAGCTGCCTTGCCTAAGCCAGTAAGCCTAATAAAAGACCTCGAAGATATCGGTACCAATAGCATGGAGTTTTGTACGTATTTAGTTTTATTTTTTTATTATTATTATTAAAATAATTTGAAAATGAAAATAATATTCAATCTAATATATAAACAGTAATACCGATATTAACTAATTTTTTTTTTTAAATATTTGTAATACCGTAATCAATAAATACAGCATGAACTTTAAAAAAAAAAGTTAATATCAGTGTTAATGATTGATGCATTAACATAAAAAAATTTTGGATATAAATGTCATTAATTATCATATTCTTTCTTCTGTATTTAGTTTATATATTTGCTTTTATCTTATTTAATTTGATATCATTTTATTTTAAAATTATTTTAATAAAAAAAATTTTAAAAATAAACTAAATATGTTCAAAACTCTAGTGTGGGTGTGGTATATGATTCGCGGGCTTTTGTTTCTTCTCAACCTGTATATGCCCATCCCTTTCCAACTACATTTTTCATCTATGTATTTTTTATTTTAATAAAAATATAAAAATTGTAAAATTGATAAATAAAAAAAGTTATTTATAAAAACGAACCTTTTACAGGAGTGCTGGAGGATTTATACTTAATTTTTAACGAACTTTTTTTATTAAGATGGTGACAGTTCTGACCAAGAAAGGTGAAGAATTTTATAGACCGCTGGTTTGTGTGGTCGAACAATGAATACAATAGTAGATTTTTGGGGACTGCTGGTTGGTAGGCACCTGTAAATGAAGGACAGTTTGTAGAAAATAAAATTTAATTATTCTTATAAACTTTATTTCCCAGGTTCAACAGTAATAATTTTAAATAACAATCAAAAATCAAGGTTTAGAAGGCAAATCCATCAATTGTAAACAGAAATTGAGCTTTTTAAGCTTATTTCTTGGACATGCGAGATCTCTCATATTCTCAAGTTATATACAAACCCATATATAAGTTTTGATATATAAACCTAAAAACAATCTTGTATTTTGTCAATATAGGACAAGTTCCTTTTGAAAAACCGTTTTTACTAAGAATAGTTATTTTTATAAGAGATCATTCTTATAATTTTTTATAATTTCTCAATTCAAGACAATGTCTTGTATTTTTCTCATCCTTGAGGCCATATATAGGAATGCAGATTAAACTTCCACATGAGAGAAGGCTGAGTACTCTGTTAACATTTTTTTTTTATACGCAAGTGCAGTCGTCAACTTTAAATCAGTTAACTCTTAAGTCACACGTTAAAAGTAAAAAATCAACTATATCCCTAATAAAGGAAAAATAAAAAAACCTTCTAATCAGCCAGAATAGTATGATTGACACAACGATAATGTTTAGGTTATTTTACAAAAAAATATCAAAAGAATTAATGTATGTCATACCCAGGTTAGTAATACACAATCCTCACTACAGCAATGAACTTTAAGAAATCTGTTTGCACGAGTCATTTACAAGTGGAAAGCATCATAATGAAGAAGGAAAGAGTCACGTGTCATCTATGTCTTCCCTGCCGTTCACGCCAATTCTGTTTGCATTTGAGGTATATTTTTTTGTTTGGCTGGTTGGGACGATGAGGAAAATTGAGGTATATTTCAATTCTGTTTGAAATGAATGAATGGATAAATGAATAGAGAGTTCACAAATGCTAGACAACTCTCTGTACCAAGATACAATTCAATCGAAACAATTTATTCACGTAATCTACTAATCAATCAAGTGAAGAATTCAAATAATCGGCCCCGTGGCTTCTTTGTCGGCAATGGACTCTCCACCTCTTGCTCGACCGCAATTCAACTTTTTCGACCTCGGCCAGAACTCAGGCAAGGCCGGCAAGTTAAGGTCAAAGTCCCGGTGGCTGTAACTCGAAGCAGCGCCTTCCGAAGGCGTGACACGCCACCGGCGTGCTGCTGCCGTCGTAGTGGCAGCACTTGTGGCCGTGCAATTGGCGTGAACAGTGAAGGCACCGTGGACTTGCATTCATATTTTTAGGAAATTCAGCTGCCGTTATTTCACGTTAAATTGAGAGTGCAATCTGCATGTCGATGATTGCGACATGGTAATATCTGGCTAGTTCGGATGTATTCGTTTCGGCATATTTTAGTTTTTTAAATAACCCCCTAATGCTCCTTAATAATAACAAAACCAAATCTTGATCACACTTGGCATTTTGATGTGACTTTCATGAACACAATTCTTCAACAAATATAAGCTTACAAAATACAAAAATATAATCAATCCACTGTCTTTTAACACTGGGACACGAATCAGTAACCACATAGGGGGGAGGGGGGGTTTAGGAGGAACTACTAGTGAGGGCTGCAGCAGGAATTAAAGCGCACCAAGCAGCTAGGTTTGGGAGGAATTTAGGACTGGGGAGGAGGAGGCCGCCCACGCCCCATTGTGAAACCTCTGGTCCCATCTGGCATTCTTGGCCCTGGAGGCGGTTTCGAACCTTCACCACCATAACTAGATGACAGGGTTCCATGACCTAAAATAACAATTTTGAATAATAATAATAATCAGTGCTGAAGATGTGAGATTTGATGAACTAATGATTGAAGCAGACTTCCACGGCCAGTTTTAATTAAATACCTGTCCATTCATGCGATAACTCTTTCCTCTTGATCGTCCTCGGGACTGCTTGCCCTTCTGCCCACATTTTCCATTTTTTCTCTTTTGTCAAATGTTCCCCATCCTGAATGAAAGAAGAAAATGCAATAACATATCAGGATGATGCATCGCTGCATGGGAGGCCCAATTCTTTTGAATACACTTCATCAAATGAACAAACTACAGTTAGAATGTATTCATTGGATGAAAGAAGTTCAGGTTATAGGTATGACAGACAGTTGACATCTAAATGATAAGAAAAGCTACTCACTTCTTTACATTAGGTGTTTTTCATGTAGTGCTCATGGACATGATATTCCTCCAGAGTGATTCTCCTCATCTCCTGCTGGATGGGGCTGCTGCTCCAAACATTGTTATTCTTCTCCAAATCCACATCCCTTACAGCCTTTTCTTCTCTGTCATACTTGCCTAAAGCAATAATAGAAATTTGTGTTTGTGACCTAAAGCAATTGTTTATTTACCAAGACTTCAAAAAGTAGAAAAGCCATGTACCATTTGCTTGTGAAGAAGCTTGACCCGCATGCCATTTCTCCAGTCTTGTTCATTATTTAAAGTAGCCACCTGTTAAAATGACAACAAGTCTTTACAAAATAATCATCCAAAGATCATGAAACAAATATCTAATAGATGTCTATACTATAGAGTAAACTTGGATACACACAGCACTCTCAGCAGCCTCCACAGTCTCATACTCCACAAGGGCATGCAACTACAGAAAGAAAAAGAAACCAGAAGGATAAATAAAGTCATATATGAATTTAATACACCATTCAATAAATAGCAAGCAAACTACAAAAGCAGTAGATAAAACAATCATCTGTCCCATTTTCCAGATTTTATGAAAGTATTCATCCATACCCTTACCTTATCCAAGCTACTCCACCTTGCTGTCTTTTTGCTGACTCTTACGTGGCATATGGATCATGAATGCAAATCTTTTATGCTGTACATTGCAAAGCATCCACTTTTAGTTATTTAGCAAATGCAGAAGCAACAACCAAGGAATAATGGAAAACAACATACTTTCCAGCTGCACCAAATATTCTCTGAATATTCTCAGTTGAATGGTCTTCCGGTAAATTTTTTTTTCTACCTTTGAATTATATCTAGGATCCACATAGTAGATGCTATAAATTTTTTAGTGAACAAAAATATCAGAGTGACAAAAGAATGTCCTGAGTTAAATACCTTTAGATCATGACCTCAGTAGTGGAAGAGGATGAAGTCGTTTCTACCTTCTTTCATCTGAACTCTGACCTTCAGTTTCAGAAAATAAATTCATGAGTTATGACTTCTGTAAGAGGTAAAAATATGCAGCTTAAATCCTTATTAGTAAAATAGGTTTCCACTTTAGCTTTCAATGGCCTTCCATACCAACCAAACAGATGAAAAATAAAAACAGAGTTAAATCAGGCTTAAATGGGGACAAAGCCTCAGTTAATAAAGAAGAAACTTACAAGCTGAGAAGATTCCCTGAGTGCAGCAACTATCAATTGAATGTCTTGACTGAGCTTTCTCATCTTCCTAAAGGAAGCAATAATTCCAATAAACACTTGCAGAGCAATATGTCATAGATTCGCAGTGTCCCCTTCTCCCAAAGTAAAGACAATCTAATTTGTATTTCTACAATGGGAGACCAAAGTTCTTGACCAAAATTATAAAAAATAAATAAGAAAGTAAAAATAACTTTCTTCACTGCTTAATTAAATCAGTATACTTGAGAAGGCTACATGTTCATCTTTTGCATGAGAGGGTTCTCTATAATTATTGCCACACCATAAAGATCAGCAACTCATTTTACATGGAATCACCACCAACCTACCATAGTACTAAAGAAAAAACCACAGCACTTCCAATTCAATTTTGGAACTAAAAAGGGTATTCAAATCAAGAAAATGTACGCGGGTTCTAACAAGGTCATTCCATTAGTTGAATTGAACTAAATTAAGTTTTTTTTGAAAGGAGAGACATTTCCAAGCCAATAAAGAGTTAAGCAGCAATCAGAGAGGAGGAATCAGTCAACAGTTGTCATTCAAACCAATCCCAGAGATGCTCCAGCACAGCTAAATGACTACTGGGAGAACATGCAGGTTAGATTACATGTCAGAAATACCTGCTTTATTTCATCACCTTCATCATTTTGTTCTTTCCATGAAAATTTTCATCAATGATAAAAAAAAATTTTAATTTTTTTTAAAAGGGGAAAATGCTAAAGAATCTTAGGAAAGGCAACATTAAGAAGTAGCCACCCTATAATCAAACGTCCCTCATCATCCCAATGCTTGCCATATATGTGATATCAAACTTTATAATACACTTTGCAGTATAAACTTGCTCTCTGCTCAATAAAATATTTATCATTTCTCCAAAATTGTCTGAAATGATGGTAATTTTATCATTTCTCCTAAGACGTCTGAAATGATGGTAATTTGACACAATCAAATATTAGGAATTGAAGGTAACATGAAGCAATACCTTCTCAACACACAAAAACTGCACACTTACCAAACCCTTTTTTGTCCTTCTTCATCAAATTCAATAAATACTTGTCTGTGGGCAAATTTTCATCACTAAAGTAATATTCCACACCTGCATAAAAATTCATTTAGTGACATCAGTGGGAGTGAAAGGAGTTCTGACTTTTAATTTTAGTTTTGTTTAGAGGTAGAGCGAGCGCTATGATACACAAAACAACCTTGGAAGTTTGTAATACTGCAATCAAATTATTTAAGAGACCAACAGATTATTTAAGAAACCAACCATAAAAATGCTAATAACCCTGAAGTGCATATTGCCTTTTTAACCAAGTGCATGCCAGAAAACGTGTTCAACAAATTAAATATTAAATATAATAATTTTTTTTTATAAGTATATTAAATATAATAAAATAAAAATGGAATGAATGAACAATTAGCTATCGAATGTAACACAACAATAAAAACTTAGGAAGTCTTCACTTTCCTATCCTGTTGGCAATATTATACTTTGGTGTCCCCCTTTTGACGGTTTTATTCTATGCTTTTACTTATCAAAAAAATAAAAATGTATCAAACTCATTCCATTTTATGAAGAGGCTCAAGTCCCTTCACATGCTGATAATAGATATGCCATTGATTCCCATACAACAAGAAGCCTATACAGTGAAAACTGGGTGTTCAAATTATGCTTTAGCCATCTGTTGACAAGAAATAAGAAGCATCAAATATTCCCTAGCTTTTAGATGTCCTTCAGACAGTGATCCCGTTACTAAAGGCAGTGACTGAAGACATGGAGGCAAAGGCATAGTGGAGACTAACCCATAGCCAAGGGTCACTTGATGTCTAGCTTCTCAACCGGTAGACGGTTCCTTCTCCCCTAGATCAATGAAGAAGGGAGAAGTCAGTTGATTCTTCCAAGGAACCAGAAGCAAAGCACTATGCGCCAAGTCTTTATCACATTTCACAAGGTGTGATTGATGAACAAAAGAAGTTTTTTCTTTCCTATACCATCACACACTATTATCTATTCAAGATCTTCCATAGCTTTGACTTCTACACCTTTTTTCTTATGTAGGAAGAGTTTTGTATTTCTCTTTCTTCAAGAGGAACTCCAAAATTTTTAAGCACTAAAAGTCGGGCATTCACAAACCAACTCTTGAGGCACCCTAAAGATAGAGTGGGGGTGTAGTAACAGTGCCATGTTTACTTGAGGATGATGAGACAAATGCAACTGAATTGCTCATCATGAAAGTTGGCCATTCACGAACCAACTCTAAAGGGCACACTGCCACGGGATAGATAATTGGGGTGTGGTCAGTTTGGCAGTACGATGAGGATGGGGCAGATGCACTATTAACTCAAGTCATAAGAAAGTCGATCATTCATGAACCAAACCTCGAGGGCACACCTAGTTTGAATGAAAGTAGGGGGTGTGGTCAGTTTACCTTAGTCACAATGAGGATGAGACAAGTCTGATTAGTTGCTTGTCGCCATAATGGATAGTCCCAGTAAATGTAAAACATATCAGCTTGTGATCTTGAGAAAGACAATCTTAGGAGAAAGAGATTTGACAAGAAGAACTAGAAGTGCATCTACGAGCCATGTTTTTTTATTTGACCAAAGAGGATAATTAGATTCAGGGCATGGTTAGTTATTCGGGGAAAGATCCATCCTCGACACCCGACTGGCCTTATTTTGAAATCATGTAGCTTATTTGAGAAATCATGTGGATTGTTTTAATAAGTAAATAAGTAGAATATATGAAAGTAAGTATACAAAAAAGGCCATAGGATAAGCAAGGGAAGGAAGAGATAAAGAGAAAGCGAGGCCTGACCACACTAACTATAATTCTTGACCTTAAGAGAGTTGATCCCCAGGAGGGCTAAGAGCAGAAAGAGCCTTACAGATCATGTGGGCTCACCGTTATGACCCTTGATCAAAATCCTGACCAACTTTTAAAAACACTAAGACCGCAGGCCTCACAAAAGTAGAATTCGGGCTTCCTCCCACAATTAAATGAATAAACTAGAGGATCCCACTATCACTTGCAATGAATTGAGCTTGGCACTCCCATCAGACCTAACAAAGACCCTTGCCTACTAAAACCCTCCAACAGTTGCTGATCTTCTTAAACATTTCCCATCTCCACAAATGCAAGGGTAGTCTTATAACCTTTTATCTAACCCCTTTTACGTTGTTAAGTAATGTATATTTGTATATCCATATATTTTAATTTTTTCCTTTTCTCTTTTTTACCCTTGTTATCTTCTATCTCTGTGATGATCATTATGTGATTTTTCAGTTCTTCTAAATTCTTTTTCTCCTTCACCATGTCTGAAACACCCAAATTTAAGCCCATTTAACAGATGCAAAACAATCTCCTTGAGTCTTCTAGAACCTCTTGCAAGCACCCTCTCTACCTCAAAGCTCTCTTCAAAGTCAAGCAAAAGCAAGGTTTTCTCAATTACTATGATTCACCCCTAGAAGGCTCACCCGCATAGTCCACCCATGAAACCTAATTGCTATCTTAGTTGATGTGATCCCGGACCAAAGGTCAAATAATTAAGCCAACCTAGACACCTGCCATGAGTGATGCATGCAAGTGTATCCGAGTAAGTAAGGCACCTTAGTTATGGATGAGGGATGGAATTAAACTCCTAAAAAGGTGGAAAGGCTAAAAGCCTCTTATGAGGAATATTGCTTATGATAGCTCCATTCATATAAATTAGAACCTTTATAAATCCACACCAAGTATCATTAATAGTAGTGTGGTACCATCTGACTGTGGCTGGCCTCCGACCAACGACCCCACATTGGCTGAAGCCATAGTATGTGACCAGTCCTACGAGACACGTCATCTTCGTTCTGGCGGGACCCAGGCATACTTCCCAGTAGAGGCGGGAAATATAATGCACAGGTGCGATCTCTCTGACCAGTCTCGTGCTTAAGAGGCGGTTGTGGCACCGGCTTGAGCAGTGTCCGCTATGAGTGTGCGGCGTATAGCCATACTGAGAGGCGGTCAAACACTTCTTGGGAGCAGGAAGATGGGGCTCTTGTTTATCTAAAGGAAGAAGCAGTCTATACTTAGCGCGAACTATGCACCACCTTCCCTTTAGTTTAGGAAAGAAATCATCTCTTATGAGCTGGGATCACACCACCTCTATCTCTGTGAAAGGAGGGGAATGACACCAAGAAGGTAAGACATTCTTGATTAGAAACAAAACGATATTCTTTCTCCCTACAGATTCACGATCGGCTTAGGCATCGGAGCGACGGCGAATCATGTGGATTTGCTTGTTTGTTTTGCGGGTATATCTTTGCTTGAGTTGATCTGCGATAATCCAGTATTTCGAAAATTCAAGAGACTCTGACTCAGACGATCCAGTGACTCAGAAAAGTTCCAAGAGACCCACGATTGGCGCCGTTTGTAGAGGCGACCGAGCAAAAAGCTCATCGTGATTTGCGGGGGCTTAAATTGCATCCAGCTTTCAAGTGATCTCCGTCCCGAAGCTTGGTAGTTCAGATCCAGCCCAGGACCGTCCCTATGAATCAAATCCGATATCCCGTCCTCTTCCTCTTCTTCTTCCCAATCCCGGGGGCGGCCAGATATAGGGGAACCAAAGATGAAGTCTTCTCAGGCCAGAGGAGCATTTTGGCCCGGACGTCACTTTCCTTCTCTTGGTGTTTGGGGGGAGCGGTGGCCTTTCTTTCTGGGGAAGTCGGCTCAGACGGCTGCCCCGCTCACCTGCCTAGATGCTTGGGGGGCAAGGCCGGAATCCTCGCTAGCAGAGGAAGGTTGCACGGGTTGAGTGCTAATCACCAATTCTCGACCAACCGCCTCGCTCTCCGCTTCCCTGGCTGGAGATGAACTACCCGGGATTAAGTTCAGAAGGTCCGCAGTGACGAAGTGCTCACCTTCCACAATTTCTGAGGGTAGAGGGCACGGGATTATTGGGACACTGTAAGGAGATGGGTGGCGGCTTAAATCATGCAAGTTCTTCACGGTAAGAAAGACTTCGTGATGCCGGTCCTGCTCGGAAATCTCTAACAACCTCCGGATTTTTTCAAAACTGGTTCTCTCCACCCAATGCACTAGTTTGCCACTCCAGCTCTTCCCTGCGCGAACAACCCACAATAATGAAACACGTGTACATAAAATGGGCATCACGAGCAACACCCGGTAGGCGAATCCGTTCTTATCGCTTGCACGGAAAAAAGCGTTGAATGGTTTATCGAAGCGAGGAAGGTTAGGGAGCTTTGAGGTCTCATCGAGGTCCCCTGACCAGGATCACACCCTTCACCTCAGTCTTGGGCGAGTCGGGAAGTCTTGTAATGAATTGCAATCGGGGCTCTGAAATTTAACATGGACATCAGGCACTTCTTGTACCTCGAGGTATCGCAACAAACTCATGATGAAGGTCAATTTGGTAGAAGGTTTAGAGCCATGACACCCGATCGGAATCAAATGGCGTTTGGGTGAATAAGAAGGCGGTGGCAGCTCTAGTAAAGTCACGAAATTGCTTGACCCGGAAGACGACATAGGAAGCGGCTTAATTCTTAATTGCTCCCGAATGAAAAACACCGCGTTGTATTCTTCGCCCACAGTATTCTCAGCCAGGCCCTCTGATAGCACGACATCAATGTCATCGGGAATTTCACAATAGGCCCTCAACTCCTCCATAGACAAGGAGGAGATGATGTTGCTTGTAGAAGGCGTCCCCCGGGTAGGCCCTCGCTTGCGACCCGCCTAGCTGGTGGAAGTCTCTTCCTGACCTCTAGCCATTCTACAAGCGGGCAAATTGAAAAAAGGGAGCGTGGCTCCCGGCGAAGCGTAATCTGGCGGTAAAGCGAAGCAGCACAAGCCCACGAACTGGCGGAAGTCGTCGGTCCTTAGCGAGGCTCACAAGTTATCCCAGCTATCCTGTGCGCGAAGCGTCTGCCAGATGTCGAAATCAACGGACCCGAGTAGAAATAGTGTTTACGTAAAATGGAAACTAAGCAGCGCTAGAAGAGCAGTTCCGCAGCGGCACCGCAGTCACACTAAGCGTATCCACGGAAAATCTCAAGCAAGAGGGAAATACAGGATTAACGAAGAAACAAGTACGAGAGCAGGTGGAATCAAATATTAGTAGCTCCTTATATATTAAAGCGTCACAGAGCCTACGAGGACACATTAAATACTGCCGACTCGCCGCCTCCACGACTGATTTGAATCCGACAGCGCCGCTTATTAGGGCCTGATGAGCGAAAGTGGGCGGGACCGTAGGCCTTGTGCCACCTAACGAGCTATTTGCGCGGGCCGTCATGTTACTTCTAGGCCCAGAAGCCCATTTCGAAGCATATCAAATACCATAGCCCTTGGCCGTAAGACTGGAGTCCACATGCATTTGGCAGGGGTGAAGCATGAGAACAATGTGTGCGGGAACGAAATTTCGGAAATGTAAATTCATTAATTACACGAGGCGTTCGTAATTACACAACGGCACTTATAACCCAGTGATCATCTTATGATTACATGATCCATCTGGACGAATACATAGAATTTAAAAAGAAAAAAAATAGGCGCGGGGACGAAAAAGAAGAAGAGTTGAAAGCGAGAGAGGCTAGGAAGAAGGTCTACGGAAGGTGGAAAGGAACCTGAAGAGCCCGAATTGATTTGGGAGGGAGTATTCTTGGGCTGCGAGAGGATTCCGTTCGGTTTTAACCTCGAGAGCGAAATTTAGAAAGGGGCATATCTTCGAGAATATTCTCGAAAGCGCAAACAATTCCATTCAGCTCGATCCTTGCAACCTTCGGCATGGTCCATACTTAGAAATCACGTTTAAACCTTAATAAGCCTCTTCCATGCGGCAATCATAAAGTCGGAGCTCCGTGACGCTGGCAAACCTCCCCGGTAAAAAACCGGTTATAACCGGTGGCACGAAGGAATCCACCACCTGCCAGGCACATGAGACCTCCGACTTGAGGAATCCCCGAACAACGCATCAAATGCTGACCTTAAAACGGAAAATTCCGTGTCATCATACGTTGGAACATACAGTATTAATAATCCATTATTCGAGTAGCACCGCATCTTAGCGAGTGTTTGGCTAGCCTCGGTGACTAAATGTAGGTGAATCTTCGTTGGCCGAGGTCGGTCGATCAGTTCTTCTTAAGATGATAGCCGTAGGAGAGGGTGTATCAGCATTTATATTTCTTGCGCTAGGGAGTATGTTTAAATGACTTGTAAATGAAGATGATTGAGCAGTATCTTTTTAGGCCATTATACTTAGGCTTTAGTCGGTAGGGACTGATGGAGAAATTTGAGACGAAGCCCGTAGTACTACAGTAGCACTTCTTTGCTAAGGAACTTTCCACATGAACAGGGAAGTTTACCGTATAACATCTTTAGAAATAGAAATAACATGATTCTCTATTAATACTTTACTCATGTTTCCTTACAAGCCGAAAGAAAAAAATTGAAACCAAATCAAAACAGCCTAATAATTGCTACTCTTGTAATTTGGCTTCATTGAGATACATGGTGCATTTTCCAAAGTTGCAATTCAGATCCATCAGAAGAACATTCAAGTTAACATATCAAATCTTGAAACCCACAAACATCCTTCCGGCAGCAATTTTTGAACCCGCAAACGTCAAAAGCCATGCAAAATGAATTCCAACCCATTTAGAGCCAAAAGGGAAAAAACTGAACATATTTTTTCACATTAAAGCATTCCGAGCCCAAAACAATAAGAAAACAAGCCACTGGTAAGTTGCCGAGAAAAAAACCTTACGAGTTGAATAACAAAGGAAATTAAATTTTCTAATGTGACGCTTTCGGTTACTTTAATTCTTAAAATTTAAAAACCATAAAATCATTTAAACTAAAAGAACGCATCCACTCAAAAAACAAAACCTAAAATTCAAATCTAAACTCTATCTCAATCCACGCATTCCTCAGCAACCAAACGCAGAATCAACCGTTCTACAATCCAAAACCCGAAGCCAAAAACACCAGAAACAGAATACCAAAAAAAAAAAAAAAAAGCACCTGCTTGACAATCTTTTCACGAAGATCATCAGCGAGAAGAGCGTCATTTGCAGACGAGCGAGCGTCATCTGAAGGCGGAGGGGATCCGACAGCAGGCACAACGGGATCATGAGGAGGAGATGATATCCCATCGGATTCCATCAGGAGAGGAGAGAGGAGGGGAGAAGGAAGAGGGAAATGAGAGAACCTCCCGCCCTTTTCTTCTTCTTCTTCTTCTTCTTCTGCTCTCTCTCCCCTTCTGACTGTGTTTCTGGAATGTCTTTTATATCGGTCGACGCCCCCCTTGCTCAGGTTATTTGCGTCTTTTTGTGTTTTTTAGAGATGAAGTAAAAATTGGCACTTTGACTGGAGAATTGGAAGTTGGAACTTAGGCTTTGAACGTATCATTATCATCTCCTGGCTTGCAAACTAAATAGTAAATAGATAATAGAATTAGGGATGGTAAAATAGGTTAAAACTTAAAACCCACCTGTTCAAAGAGGTAGTATCCGTTTAATAAAAACAATAATTCATTCATTTAATAAAATTATTTCTTAATTTAATTATGCTTTATATTACTACTATAAATATATTTTATTAAAATATTAACCATGTACATAAAAACCTAATCATTGAGAATTCGTTTAATAGTTATTTTATTTGAAGTGTTTTTATTACTTTTATAAGTGTTTTTAAAATAATGACTCATAAGTGTTTTTCATACATCACTCACCATAATTGATTTTCAATATAACAACCTAAATCTTTAAATTTTAAAATATTCACCACCAAATTTTTCAGAAACATAGCCTGTTTATCAAAACAAATAAATAAATATATAGGTCTGTTTAGTAACGATTTTTAAAAACCGTTTAGTATTCTGTTTTTGTTCTAGAAAACAATGAGTACAAATAAATTATTTGATTCTAGTTTTTTTTTTTTGAAAAACACAAAGCATAAAAAAGATATTAAATTTAAATGACAAGAATAGTTTTATTTTTCAAAAACAATTCTCAAAATCAAGAACCGAACAAACCCATAATATTTTTATAAAAAAACATTTTTTAAGGTAAAAACACATCTAAGTCTATCAAATGGACTCTCAGTGAGCATAATTATGCCATTGTTTACATTACAAATAATTTTTTGGACCCAAATAATAATGGAACAGGTTGAATAGATATGTAATGACGTGGGAGTCTAGCCGATCCAATAAGGTCATTCGAGAAGATGTCGATAAGGGTTTATTTAACGAATCACAATAATAGTTATTTGGCTATGAAGCTTAAATTGAAAGAAATGGTTAGATGGCTATGCAAAGTAAATATTGGAGGAAAGATATGTGGAATAATAACTATGCAGAGAGGTTGAAGATCCGACAAGCCAAGGTAGTGGAAAAGAGTCGAAGGCATTAATGTAAAGATGAGACGAAAGGATGAAAAGTGGGACATTAGAAAATTATAAAAGAAGTATTAAGACAAATGAGTGGATTGGTGTAGTTTCTACAAAGGAAATGGAAAACGGTTTACCCGGGAGAATGGGTTAAGCCCCGAGTAGTTATTTTAGTGGAGACGACGAAGACAGCAGTGAGGAAGAATGTGAAGAAAGGAATGTAGTTGGTAAACAGCACTCTATAAAGGAATCAGGCGTCGAGATAAAATGGCCGATGATTGAGCAGCTGAAATCGAGTAAGAGCGTTTTAACGTTTATCTGAGTTCGAGAGCCTTCTTTTCCAAATCATTAGCTTAATTTTATATGTTTTCTTTAAGCGTTTGTTCTTGAAGTTTTTCTTGGCGTTTGATTTTGATCCCAATTACATAATGAAATTTCTTATTTTAATTGTCTGTTAAGTTGTAGAGCTTTGATTGATCTATCTGTCCAATTTTGAGGTATTTTTTACATTTTGAGCCTTCGAGAACCAATGAGGAAGTAGGGATCAGATTTTGTATGAAGCGAAGTTAGATTTCGCCAGATTTCGGTTCGAAAATATTATAATTTCACGAATACTGTATGCGTTAATGATTTATTTGTTTTGTATGTGCGGTGAATTCCATTAGAAAATCCGGCCAAACAACCATGTATGCTTGTTCAACAATATTATTAAATCCTTGAGAAGCATTATTATAACATTATTATCAAAATGCAACTTGAGTATAGTGAAATCAATATTATTTTCATACAATTAGGAATGATTCTTTGCAAATTCTTTCTATCAGCTCTGGCTCCTTGCCCTTGACATCTAGGTTTAAGTAGTAAATGGCGAATTCTTTGCTAAACACTTTCCATCAACTCATTTCTCACCTTGAAGCTTGATTCAGAATGGGATTTCTGAGGATTTGACTCAAACAGAAAAAAGGGACCGTGGGATAAGAGAGATTCTAAGCTCAAATTCATGAAGTATTACAATGTGATGTGTAATATATACCAATAAATAGTTTAAAAAAAAAAAGCAGACCTCTCTTTACCGTGTTGATCAGCTATAGCCCATATTGGCTCAATGCCAGGAGAATGGGTGGTTTGTTTCAATCAGGAGGAAAGGAAGGTGAGTGAGTTCATTTATAGTGGCAAAGATATAGAGGGAAGTACACAGCGAAGTTACAGAGCAGAAAGGAAATCCGGTTTAACAAGAGCCCATTCTGTGTCCCGAGCCATGACCAAATCTTTTCACGTCTGGATTTTTTTGGCTAGTTAAAAAAAAAAGAAAAACTCACTAAACCGAAATATAAAACAGGCCCAACCAGTCGAGGCAATCTTCCAGGCCATTCTGCTGTGGAGCTGAGATTTGCATCAATCACCACAGGTGCATGAAATCATGTGTGTCAGCTCCTGTTATTGTGGTACCACGCTGGAACACGCAACGCGTGTTCTCTCAGCTTTGGATGTGAAGTTGAGATCGACGATCTGGAAGGTGGGTTGGCATCTTTGTAGTGAACATTTTGGGCTTGGTCACCGGCAAAGGCCATGATCGCTAGAGGCTCCTTGCACTTGTCCCCGGCATGGCCTAATGAGAAGCTCAGCTTGTATGCTTTATTGGGAGTGGTGGCCACCATTTGCGAGACCATCTTCTTCCGAGAGCAATTCAGTTGCTCGTTCCTGAGGACTGAAATGGTCGGTCGATGAACCCGGACTGCCCTGTTTGGGTTTGATCCAACCGCAGTGAGATGTCCTCTTTTGTGATCCCTAAGTTGGTAGAGAGGACTCGGGAAGGCGTTTTGTACATCACGGACCTTCTCCGTCTGTTACTGCGCATTATGAAGTGTAGCTGATCCACTAGTTTTTACTCATCATCTGCGCGAGCGTCCAGTGGCCAGATAATGTTGAAACAGCGAATACTAAATAGAAGATACCTTTAGGAGGATCAGGAGTAAAGAGCTTCTTGATGGCGATGTCATCAATGATGGGGCCGCAGGTGGGGTCGTCTTCCATGCCTGGGTTCCGGAACACAACATGCGCGTCATTCTCCGCCAAAAGGCCTGACGTGGGGTTCCACACTGCACTGTACAACGTCTGCAAGTCGGTCGTTTGACTTCTCCCACCGGCCACGTTGTCGGCTCTAGCTGGGCGCACGTCCAGGCGCTGAACGATGGGTATGGGCTTCTCACCTTCACCTCTTGGGGCTTGTCTCAGCATCGTTTTGCACAGTCTCACTGCGTTGCTTCCCCTGGGGGACACTATCATCATTCCCATGTTTTGGCCCGATTCAACCAACTCAACCGTGCCATTTGTCTTCCAGTTCGGAATCGTCGTAGGTCCGTCCACTAGTCCTTCGTTTGAGAACCCTCCCGTTGGAGGCGACTCGAAATCGCCGTTCAATATATGGCCTGCAATCATTCCGTCCCTTTTACTATTTTAGAATTTAAATTGTTGTAACCAGCACTAAACTACTTGATCCATTTCCTTAGTCCATGTTACACGCGCCAAATCTTGACGTAGGGATCTTTTCAACTAACAACCTCTGCACAAGATACCAACATAAGGCTGATACCTTGATTCTTTATCCATTATTTTTATATGAAGTATTAATGAGCTGAGTTTTCTGCTTTCCGAACCTAATTTTTCAAATAAAATGCCATGGATCTATAACATAATTTTCCCACTATCCAAAATGGAAAAGACAAGGCACTTCGTTGTCAAATATATGGTCAATGAATATGAGTTCATGCTTTGTGTGTGTAGTGCCAATTATATCTGAACAGGAAACTGCACCGCCTACCATTATATGATTACATCTCTCTACTTCTATCCGTCAGGACTCATTTCAGTTTTTTGACAACTATATTTTTTCTTTATTCTTCCAAAATTTCCAACAATAATATGATAACAAAAAGTAACATCAACCCTTTGAAGGTTATTTGAGAAAAACCAGCATGCTGTATGAAAAAAAAAGTGAGATACAAAGGGTCCTAAGCATGGTAATACAGAACCCAACAAGGTGATGTTGCAAAGGCGTCCACATCTAGCTTTAGGCGCCAGAGAGGCTGCTACGTGAGCCTGTTTGGGTGAATATTGTTTTCTCTCTCGTGTGATCCTCTGTCTTTTTTCATACATCACCATGTCTCATCATCTTGTGAGTCTGGTGCTCAATCAAAGCCTGGAAACAAGGATGGGGGTACAAATACAATAAAAGGTTTTGGTGAATGGTGACCAATGAAACTACCTTTGTCCTTTACCACCTCCCCTTTTTCTACCTTCCTTGTCTTGTGTTTTAGCAGAGAGTTAGTACCTCTACTAAGGCTAAAAGTACCATCTATAGGGACTGTCTACAGTGTTAGAAGTTTTATTCTTCCAGAAAACAACAAATCATCTTATCATTTTATACAGTCTCTTTGCAATATTCTGAAGTGGTGTGGGTGATTGAAAAGAAAAATATCGTATTAAGCCATAGAATTGAAAATAAAGGTAAAGAAGATAAGAAAAATGAGAAATACATAGCTTCACAGCATATCAGGTAAGGTAAGGTAAGGAAAAATAATTAGCTTTGTGATAGCGGTGTAGGTACTGCTTAAATAATTGGTATAATTAGTTAAAGGTGATACATTTACTTAAAAAGAAAATTATTTTTCTGTGTAAATTTCGCGGTCTTCATACTTTCTTTGCTATACATACTTTTTCCCCATTCGAAAACAGTGGGAAATGGGACAAAACTATTAATCAGCATTCTTTGGGCAGAGGCAGCTAATAACTAACGGGCTGAAACTGCACCATAACACCGGGCAGCATGGAAGACTGACTTGTGATAGGGAGGTGGTGGGGTCTGGAGATAAAGCTTCTATTCATCACAGTTTCTTATTATAATGCCTTCCATAAACCTATGGTTTCAACATTGTATATAATGATGAATGTTTAATCACAATTGGAAATCCCCATAAGTGTTTTACTAGACTCAGACGACCAACGGGCCTTTAAACATAAAATGATTCTGTAGGGTTGCTTTTAACCATGAAACACAGTCATAATTACCAGCTTAGACATGGAAAAGCCCTGGCCACATTCAACTTTCCTTGAGAACAAGAAGTTTTTCTTAATAAGGAAATGTGAAGTCGATTGAAGAGGGAAATCAATTTCCCCACCACAAGATACACCAGATCTTCAAAAATGGAGAAAGACCCACTAAAGAGATCCACAAAAACAGAAGCAAAAAGAGGGAAATCCAGGGAAAATAAATGGATTATCAGTTATGCAGAAGCTAACAGAGCATAAGATAAAAATGAGCCAACAACGACCTTAGGAAAAACAAGAGCACGTACCATCTTCAGCCATATGGAAGCAAGAACCAACCACATACAACAGCGACACTGTTTTTGTTAGCGGGCCTCTGACATCTTCATGAACGATCCCCTCTCGGAAAACAGAGCAAGAGAAGGTGAGAGTGAGTGAAGCAGAGAGGGAGTAGTGTCTTTCTAGAAAGGAGTTTACCACGCTTACATTGGATTGATCTTGACATCATATATTTATAAACTTTTGCACGAAATTAAAGTAAGGTGCTTTGTGGTACCAACTTTAGAAAAGTCTGAAGTTTTATATTTGATAGAAGTAAAGATCAAAGAAAAATTATTTATTCTGTTCCACTGCTATATTATTTTATGTTATTTATCGTATTTCTTTAACAACCAATAGCATTTTCCATGTTTTGAGCAATGGTGGTCTGGGTGTGGATGTGGGGCCATTCTTCCGACGTATTCGAGCCTTGACAGTAATGAGAATAGAAAACCTCGTGACTTTGTTAGTTTTCGGGAAAAGTTGCAAAAAAATCCTTATGATATTTACTCTATATCTTGTTATATTTGGTACCAATCAAATCAAGACACCATGAATTTTGTTATAACCAAGGAGTAATCCATATCAGGATTCAAACTGTTAAATGGTCAAATAATATTAGAATAACTGTTAAATATTGATTTGGCATCCATATGACAAGTGAGAAAAGAGAAAAAAGAGATAAAAGTGACAATTTGAGTGGGTGAGTGGGTGTGCTAGGCTTGATAGGACCGAAATCGGGTTAGGCCAAAATGATATTGTTTTTTCGTGCTTAAAATTAAACAGCCCAGCCCCCTCTAAATTCGGGTAGGTCGGATTGGATCGGATTTGCCCAAAAGATTAAATCAAAATTGTCACCTCTAAGAAATGAAAAAAATAAAGAAAAAGGAAGAAAGAGGAATGAAAGGTGAAGAAGAAATAGAAGATAAGTGAAGAGAGAAAAATAGGGCAGCAGAGGTGGGTCTTGACTGTTGCGAGATATGAAAAGTGACATTACAGTCCCTTTAATATTATTTGGCTTATTTCAGTTTGGGTCGTATTAGGTAATTTGAGATACAGGTTCTGGGCCTTTTAAATTGGGAAAAAAAAATTCGAGAATAAATGAAATATTAGTTCTGATAATAAGGGTGTTTTACATACTCGCACAGTTTCAGTTTTCACATCAAGCCCCAATTTCAGTACACTTTTCCTGTGTTTGTTTCTTCCTCACATATTAATAATGATAAAATGCAAGTGCTAAACATTAACATAGGAATAATCTCTAGTGTTTTTTGAATTAATTTCTTTCCTCTTCCATAATTTTTAAGTACTTTTCTTTTATCTTTATTTTTAAATAAACCAAACTTCAATACTATATAATAATCTTATGGGTAATATTTTATAAGGTTCGTTGTGGGTGTCCTTGTTCCAGGAAGTGGAAGTTAAGTTAACTCTGTGAAGAACTTGTTGATATGAGAAATGTTTTGCGTAGGTCAATAAAAGTAAATTCATGGTGAGCGATGGAAGACCGTCGCGGAGACTATAAAGATCGCGCCTGATGGAGTAACTCCAGCGATCTAATAAGGTATTTTCTTAAGAACATAAATTCAATTAAAAAATAAAACCGTGGAGAACTAGTGGAAGGCCTAGCCTAGAACCTGATAATATTGGAAGAAGAGTAGCGGTCGTTCATTGATGATATCAAAACTATATCTTATAGTGCGAAAAATGTTGGCGGTGAGGCTCAATAGTTGCTAGTCTCAACTACTGCAAGGCGAAAAGGTAAAAGTCAATATATGAAGAGTTGAGCTCAATATTATTGAACCATTTTTTTGAGGGTGTAGTCATACAGGTCTAACAGATAAACAAAGCGTAAAACTAGCCGTATAACGGGACGGACGATATGACCAGTTGGATCGTTTCTGGTTCGGTGGTCAGCAGCTATGAGTCGCCGAAAAACTGCCATTACCATTGTGACGGTTGGCCCTCCGTTAAAAATTTTCAGTGTATTTACACTCCTATTTAACAGTTGTACGATATAAACTTGTGGTTATATGACCTGGAAAGTTCTATCATGGGTTTCGGTTTTGGAATTTGGTTGGAAGTAAAGTTCATACTTCGCTGATTTTGAGTTGAATTAGGTACAGGTAAGATGAACAAACCTTGTGATATTTGAATATAATTGATAATGTGTTGGAAGCGATAATGAAATATGAATTCTGACAGGATATATTAATCAACGGTTTCGGATATATTGAGACTCTATGGTTGGATCTATTACGTGGATATCAGATCTTTCTTGAAATTGAATGAAATATGGGCGTAAATGCACTTTATAAAATTAAGCAAAAATGACATTAACTGTCAAATACATTAAAATTACATTAGCTCAATAAACTTTTAAAATCAAAATGAAGATGGAGTATTATATTTCATATAAATTGTTGAAGGGATCTTTATCTTGATAAAACAAAGGCTTCATCACCAGGCAGCATATTTACATAAATATTAGATTATAGTTGAACATATCAGCATGCAATATCTTGTTGTATAATAACCTCCTGGGGACGGATGGTGGAAATTAGAGTTATCAACATGTGGTTTCATCATCCTTTATGTTTATTAATATATTATTATTGAAATATTCATTTAATTAATATATTATTACTAAATTAACAAATTTAAGAAACCTTCAGTTATCTGTATTAATATCTAAGAAAAAATGAGTTATCATCTTGGATATGATGAATAATTCTAATAAAATTGAATGATTTGAATATTTACTAAGTTTTTTGGATTAAATAGTGAGTTGGATGGTAAAAAATCTTTGTAATTTAATTATGGCGAGTTAAGTTGTAAAATGCAGGCGATTATCTTAACAGCTTTTTGAGTCATGGCAGTTGAATGTAGGTTGAATATGGTAGTTTATATCACCAGATATGTCGGCGATATCGATATATCACGATGCTCTTCAGATGTTTGGAAAAATTAATATGTGCACTGCATACCGATATTTTCATGATGCCATGATTGAAACCGACTCTCTCCGTGATATATCAAATCAGTATTGATTGCGTCAGATTTTTTCATAAACATTATTGATTATCGATATCGTATGGACGTAGCAAATATCGATATGGACTTTTTATCGCAACACAACAACAAAAAGCCTCATCTATCTTTATATTTGATTTTTGCCACTTCGAAATGTGTCCTTGAAGCACCTTTTACAATTTTTGTTTCAAATGATATACGTTAAAAAAATTTGACTTCACTTGACTCAATGATGTCTAATCTAAATTTTATAAGATTACAAATTTATTGAAAGTATTTCTCTAGAGAGTACTTTTCTTAAAATTCTTAATCACTCGTGCATGTTAAGAAAACCACGCATTTTATATTAATACAATACAATAAATTTGTAAATATTTTTCCCAAGTCATATAAATTAACATTATAGAAGATCATTGAAATGACCGTATGGGACCAATAAATTTTCATTGTTCCACATGTGCTGTAAGTCTATATCAAAGAGATACATTTGACATATATGTCATTTTTTCTAATATGTGTAGTTAATATGAAAATTGCGAAAAGTTCGTTTTGAAGGAAAAATTAAATTATAAATTTAATTTTATGAAATTATGAAAAGTGTATCTTTTACACTTTTAATATATTACATGTGTCACATGTATAAAAATTGTGGTTATGAAAAATGTTTTATTACATTTTTAATATAGCTGTTGCTGTATTGTGAAGGGTGTGTCATCTTCTAGAGCTTTTAACTGCACAATTAACTAAATTCATTTCTATCTAGCCACAGCATATGACTAAGGTAAGTCTTAGAAAAACATTTTTTGAAAAAATATACCTATTTTTTAAGTTTTGAAAATATATCTTACAATATAATAAAAATTACCTTTCAATTTTAAAATATTTTCTAATATATTATATGTTTTAAAAATATTTAATTTATTAATTTTATTAATAAAAAAAAACCACATTTAAATTACTTCATATAGGATGATGATGCTTCTATTTCTTTGATATATTTGAACATAATAAGAAAAAAATAAAAGCTTCAAATGATTATTTAATGATAATGTTCCTCATAGCTTTTGAATCTCATTGGTCTATGGCAAGATAATTTTTCCTATAGAAGATGGAGATGCTTTCATGTAGTATTTTTTAATCATATTTATTGTTATTTTTAAACATGTGTCACATGTATAAAAATTGTGAAAATTATGAAAAATATAATTTCTTCAAATACTTTGTGATTTGATTTTCATAAGGTACAGAAGTATATCATATTCTGAAAACCTTTTAAGCAGAGTTCATTCCACATTAATACATATGACTAACGTGATATGAAAAACATTTTTTGAAAATATTATATACCTATTTTTAAGTTCTGAAAATATATCTTACAATATTAAAAATTTATATAGCCATTTAAATATTTCTAATATCTCCCAATTTTAAAAATCGAAATTCATTATTGTTTAAATGGAATCATATAAAAAATATCTTAAATATCATATCCTTTTATTATATACCAGAAAATACATATCTTATATAGTAAACCAAACGTATAGAAATGCTTAAATAGTAAAAATTTTGAATTTTGAAAATATGAAAAATGTCTTACAGCTAATGTATTATTATTTTTTCAACATGTCACATGTATAAAGTATGAAAATTTATGAAAAAATTTCTTCAATATACATTTTTAATATAAACTTAATTTTGTGAAATTGTGAAGAGTGTTTCTTCTAGAGGCATCTTTAGTGTAATTCATTTTCTAATATCTTGTATATGACTAACGTGAAGAAATGGTAAAAAACATTTTCAAAATATCTTTTTTTTTAATGTTTGAATATATCTTTAAATATAATGTATTGTATTTTATTTTTCTAATGTATTGTTTAAATCTAATTTTAAATTTATTGTTTCTTTAATAAAAAAAAAAACTAACTAAGTACTTCCAACAAGATGATGATGCTATAGCTATAAAATTATCAACTGAATATTAAGAAAAAAACTTACAAAGCTGATTATTTCTCTAATATTAAGTTTGCAAAACTTTATGAATCTCATGTTGATTGATTAATAGGAGTTTTTTTTTTGAAATAAGGAGGGGTTATCTTAAAATGATTGCTCGTTTTGTGACAAAATCATTATGTTTCTCAGGAATGATAGTGTAGCCGATGAGAGTGTATTAGTGTGATGTCGATATCTGAGTTATCTATTAATATTTGTCAGCAGAATTGACACGAATAATAGACATATCAATGTGCATTGGCATGGCCAGGTTATTATTAGATGTTGAGCAGGATTATGAATATGATTCGATGGTGATTATTTAAAATAATAAAATTATAATTAATCATTATAACTACATGTTGTACAAGCCTTTATTCGTTAATATGATATTTATTAATTTTATTAAATTAATAGAAATTATAATTAATAATTCATTTTACAAAACAAATAACATGCAATTTATTTACATTGTTAATATAACTATTATCAAAGTTAAATTAAAATTAAAATTATATATTAAAATTAGTCAAATACGGAATGTTGGATTTCGTTTATTGTTCGCGTGTGGCGGGTTAACTTGGATATCAAACACCGCAATGTTGTCACTGATCAGTGTAAAGTATTTTATTAGTTAAGTATCTGTTATTTTAATGTCAATTTTGCAGCCAGTTTGTGACCTCAGGAAGGCTTATTGATCAGATGAATTATGTTTAATATTCAACCTTATGTTGGCCTAACCACTCGGCCATTTGCTTTTGACTCTGATGTGGCAAGATAAAATGGAATCCTCATCTGTCTTAAATATCATATTTTTATTATATGCAAAAGTACGTATCTTATGGTATAAATGAAATGCTTAAATATTAAAATTTTGATTTTTATGAAATTATGAAAAGTGCCTTTTATAATATATTAATATTATTTTTAAACATGTGTTACATATATAAAATTGTGAAATTTTATGAAGATATCTTCAGATACATTTTAATATAAACAGCGTTACATTGAAATTATGTGATGGGTGTTTCTGACTTCTTCTAGAGACACCTTTCGTGAAATTCTTTTTTGGCTAATAAATATAAGTAACGTGAAAACTACGAAAAACATTTTTTGAAACTATATATTGCAATATAATAAAAATTGCCATAAATTTTGAAATGCTGTGTTTATGTATTTTAAAAAAAATTTAAATTTTATTGTTTTTATGATAAAAAAAAACCCATAAGTAGGATGATGATCACTTCAAGGCCCCTCAAAATTATCAACTAAAATATTAAAAAATAACCTTCAAAAGAATAGTTATTTCTCATAGATTTACAACAAATGTATTGCAACTTTTGTCATAACTCTTTCTTAGCATTAATGAGAGTGTTGCTAATCATTTAACCCAAATCCTTTTATCTTTATGTATTAATAAGAAAGTGTCTGGTAAAATATGTGATATGTCTTAGCCTGAAGAACACAAGCAATTATTTTAGGTCTTAGTAATAAATTTTGAAAATTGTTTAAGAATGAAATTATAAAGTTTTGAAAGTGAGTGACATAGTGGAAAGGTGGAGGGTAAATTCAGAATTATAGATTAAGGATAATAATAATGATTACCAAAATGGTTCGAGGAAAGTCACGAATTCTGCAGATCTCGGATATTGAAGCGGTTGCGTGGATTCTGTGAATTGTCGCGAGAAATCTAGTGACTTAGAAAAGTTCGTTTTAATTACGAGATAATTCTGAATAATGCTGTTTCTCAATGTGACGGAGTTTAGGTGAAGCACGGCAGGATTACAGAAAAATTAGAAAAATGGCAAATATTTAAAGAATGTTCAATTAGGATAAAGGAAATTGAAACTGGGACAAAATAAGTGTTTGAGTGAAATGAATCGAATGAGACAATAAAAATGTTATATATAAAATATATAATAATAATATGTATATCACTTAAATCAAAACTTCTCTTGAGCAGGGACGAGCAGAGAGGCGGTCGGAGAGAGAGAGGGTTTTAAATTTTATTTTCTTTTGTTTCTTTCCAGTTCGAAAGTGGTTCTGTTTTGAGTGGAGCGAGAGAGTAAAGTGGTATCTGAAGGAGACTACGTATAGGTACAATATCTTAGCCTTTTGTCAAACTTTAAGGTAGAAAAATTTACCTGCGTATATTAGACCTAAATGCTATATAATGAAGCTTGAAATTTTCATGAATCTGTAAAAGGTGTAAACTTGGTCCCAGGTACTATGGTGATTTGGGTGCAGTACAGGCGTGTTCGGACGGTCGAGTTGAATTGCGGAATTTGTTTTAGATGGTTAGAGGTTCTTCGAGAGTGTAGTGCGGTTAAATCAGGCAGGGTTTTGAAATGTTTCGAGGGTATTTTAGACTCTATGGAAAGTCCCTTGAGTCAAAGTTTGCTTCAGCTTGAATAATTTTTATGGGACATTTAATGTGTATGGACATTTGGTCAATTTCACATCATATTATCGATGTCCATGCTCGAATGGGACTAGCACGTAAAGTTTTCTGATAGAATCGGGAAGTGTTCGATGGTCACTTTAAACCGTATACTGACATGGTTTGTAGAGAAAGATTCAAAGCGAAGGGCATTTTAATGCTAATATGGATTGTAGGCAATTTGAGCATCCCAGACGAATCTAGGTGTGACAGATTGAAAAAAAATTCTGAGAAAAGGTGGAGTACTTAAAATGTTAAGCGAAGTGTTTAAATTTTGAGTTTGCGTGCAAAAATATATAGATTTATAAAGCATTTTTTACCACCGGGTATTCTCTTTCAATGAAAGGTTTGATTACCGATGTTAAGCGGAGTTGCTTTGGTTTAACAAACCCCTATAGATAGCACGGCTTCGATTTCCGGTCATATATGACGGATTAGTACTGGCGATGTTATGGGATATTATATTGGCATATATTGCGATCGTGTGATTAGAGTTGAATCACAGTATCTGTTACCGCCGATGATGCCCTCTGCACGTTGAGGAGTATATGATTCGTGTGACTTGCCCACATAAAGCGATGAGGTGTTGGTTCGGAGGGATTCGCGTTTGATTAAGTTTATTAATACTAAATCGTTTGTGTTCCACGGACCATCTTAGGGTAGTGTTCAGAGGTTCACTCTTAGATGCCGATTAAAGTTCGAGAGCATCGCTAGAGAGTGTTCATAAATGGGCGTTGGACATTACCCGTTTGGTGCGCTGCCTATTGTAACACCGCCGACAGTTTGTAAATAAAATAGTTTCGAAGCGGTTTCGGCGGCACAATGATTTTGACAGTTTTAATGGCAAAGCGATTTTCAGCGGCAAAAATAGTTTGAACGGTTTTAAATGGTTTTCATAATAACTCGGTTTCATAAACGGTTACAACCATTTATGCAATTTTCACGTGGGGGAGGAGCGGGAGATGGTGATAACAATGACAACAACATTATTATGTACTCTTGTGACAGTTGCTCATGATTTCATTTTGTATTTTGATGGTGTTGAAGCGGCTTTCGGATCACCGATCCCAAGCCAGCATGTTATCTGATGAGTGCCGGTCAATAAGCCAAGATCAATGTGACGTTTGCATAATATGCATATATTTGCCAGCCGCGCATAGTTTGAAAGCGAGTTGCGATAAACTATATTTGATTGATCCTTATCTTATATTTTGATGAGGCCAGTCGCTATTGTTGTAGTTGGACATTTGAAACTTATTAGGAGTGTATATTTTTTATCTGATTTGTGTTGTAGGCTTGTCCACCCCGGTCGTTATCTTTGCGGATTTTGGTCAAATCAAAGTGTTTGATTACGATGAAAAGTGAAAAATTTTATAACCACGTTTTCCGAAATCTGAGTTTAACGATTGCGAGCGAAACCGTGAAGAGCAACGTCGATCGGCGAGCTTGGTTGGGAGATTCTCTTGCAGATTCTTAGGCGATTTCTGTCACTATAGGAAGGGTCTTGTCAAGTTGGTATCGAGCGATTTGAAGATGGTCTTTATTATTTTTTATCTTTCGCCAAATATTTCCTATAGAATTATTTTTTATAATGATTTTGCTATTGCAACCTGTTGTTTTACTGATCTTGCTTTTAAAAATATTGTAAGTGTCCTTGAATCTTTTAATCTTGAAATTCACATTAATAATGCGGGCGAGTGCGTAAAATTGATCTAGGACTTCCTTTTTCGAAACCACGGAGAGATATGTTGAGCACGCCCCTGTCGAAAATGGCCCCGTGATGACCCCAGTGGCAGCAGAACCGCCGAGACGCGAACCAATTGGCGTACTGGCGAAGCGGTCGATTATCTGGTGTTGGCCGACTATAGTAGTGCGAGCCTCCGAAGAAGCGAAGTATGATAAACGTGCTCAGGTAAGGCTAAAACTTATGATGGTAAAGCGGCGAAGCGTATGCTTATGGCTGAAACGGGGTTAGTAGAAATTTATCTGCGATGATAGAGGTGTTGAATGGCGAGAAAGTCCTCTCTTTGATGGGAGGCCATTAAGGAGACACCTACGGGGAGTCACTTAAGGACCCGATTCAAGCGGTACATTTCTGAGGCCAGTTTTACCGCGTAGTTATCGGGATGCAAAAATAGAAGAAATTCTTGGAGTTAGAGTAGCGATCCACTGGCGGTGGCAGAATATGAGCGAGGTTTTGAGAACTCATTGAGGTGGTGCCTGTAATCTGGGAAAATAGGAGCATAAGTGTAAGCGATTCATGGGTGGCTTGAATAACGAATTAAAGTTCATAGCACAGGCATCTCAAAATAACTTTGGAAATTTGGTTGAGGCTGCACTAAGGGTAGAAAGGACGGAGTTTAGGTTAACTCGGGGCGCGGACGATGCAAGAGAGGTGCTCCAGCCTTAGTCGACAGGCACAGTCGATCTGGTAGAAAGAAAGAAGAAATTGGACCGGTGATGGGGCTCGGGGCGAGGCGACATCCCAGCCCGGGGATACGTTACGATCTGTGACCACTGGGAGGTGGTAGATTGATGAGCTTAAAAGTCATCTATTTTGATCCACTACGATTAATTTTATATTAAAGGCTGATTTATATGCGAAGTCTGGAATAAACTTCACCAAATTTACGTAGCGTGATCCAAAAAACGAAATTACGAGTAAAAGAGGCGAATCTTCAAGCGGAAAGCCGGTGATATAATGGGATGAAGCGGGTGTGGCGAACGGCGCATAAAGATGAAGGACCGGATGTCGCGAAGCTCTGGCGGTAATCAATCGTGTCGGGTTACATCCCGATTAAAACTCGGTCGCAAATGAAAGCTTAATTGAAAACAAAATGAGTTGGGGTAAAGATATCAAAGTTAAACAGCGGGAATTGAAGAAGAAGAAGAGTATGATGTCGCGACATGCGGATCGTCAGCGACATCGACATTGCATCGAAGCGGTCGCGACACCGGTTCTGAGGAAAGTTGTCACGTAATTCCGCGAAGAAAGATTAGCGTAGCACGGTTGTCGCGGCGTCAATTCTACGAGGCGCGAGGAGTCGCGACAACATCAGTTGTCAGCGGCAACGGTGCTCGCCGAATGGAAGTCCGCGACAACACGGGTTATTAGCGACGCCGGTACGAAGGGCCGAGAAGGTCACCGTCGATGGCGGTATGACGTGAGTTTCGATGAGAAGAGGTGCGACAAGATTAGCGTGTCGCGACACGGCTTCATAAGACATGTCGCCAACTACGCCGAGCTCCCTGCGACAAGGATGCGGCAGAATTGCAGCGAAGCAGTCGCGGCGAGGGCTCGATGTCGCGGCGATATCGCGTGTGGGCGATTAATAAGTCAAAGAAATGCATCGAGTGGGCCCAGCAGGAACCATAAATCTGGTTTGCTACCAAAGCGCGACTCTTGGCGACTTGAAAGAGAGAGATCTGGGTTCTTTGAAGGCTCACGTATTTTTATTTTCTTTATTTCCTTCGTTTTCTTTCCATTTATTTTAGATTAGATTAGTTTGTATTTCATTCTCATTTGGATTGAGCGTTAGGCGCAAAGTTGGGTGAATGCGATTTATATTTCTTCAAGTGCTATGCGGTTGTTTGAGATTCGGACAAATTTGGATTCCGAACACCCGGAGTTTCCGATTCTGATGGTTTCTTGATGTGAAGCGATGTAATAGTATAATCAGTGATTTAGAAACCCGGCTTCCATTGAATGTGGCGTTATTGTCGGGAAATTATCTTTCTGATATTTTATTCGTATACATTTGAACCGGATATTACATCGACTTCTTGGTTTTGCTTGTTTCCTGGAATTGATCAGCGTCGATCTCTGTACCCACATGCATGAGATTGTTCTAAGCTACGATTTCTAGGAGGCCCTCGGTGACATAGAGAAGGCATTCTTGAGGAGTAGACAATTTAGGAAGATATTGAACGATATTGCTGATCACAATGTGCCTTGTATGCGCAAATTAATACATCCTCTTCTCATATGGCGAGAATGGAGTTGGAGTGAGTTATTAATTTAAGTATGCGAGAAATTCACCTGGTCGAATAGTGAATTCGATCAGTGTTAGCAGGATCTAATCAAGGAAAGAGTAAAATTTGTTCTAATTTTGAGATGAGGCTAGTGCAGTGCAAACCTCTGATAGTTATATTTAAAGAACTCGGGTTTGCGATCCATGTTGTGGGTATGAAGTATTGAGAAAGAAAAATACCCAGAACAAGGCTACTAGATTTAAAAGTAGTTATCTCACCCTCTGTGTTCGAGAGAAACGGTTAAGGTGAGATGATGAACGGTGTGGTTTGGAGAGATCCGGTCACCTTTATTTTATTCCTTGGACCTAGTTTTAAAAATGCGCTAGTTGAGAGAAAGCAAAAGTTACGATGTGTTTTGTAGAATTGATTCTTCTATTAGTGATTATTCAGTATTTTCTTTAGGAATAGCTTTGTTCAATCTAAATTTGCTATTTTAATATTTCAATATTCAATTCATTGTTATTCATTCATTTTCTTTTACATCATTATCTTGAGGCTTTCAATGAGAATCCCAATATAGTATTATAAATAAATAGTATGGAGCTTAAGTAATTGGGGTAGTTGATTGAAAAATTCTTGAGATCTACGTAGGATCGATGTCACGGACTCACGTCAATTTACTACTTGTTCGATCATGCACTTGCGGAGTATCTTGGATCGAAAACCATAAGGAAATGGTTTACACTCTTTGTGAAATATCTTTCATCAACAGCATAGCTAAAAACCCACACTTTCGAGTTTAATGGTTTTGTGCGAGGACTAGATAATAATCATTTGGTAATAAGTCGCCAGAATTTGAATGGTGTTTTTGATCATAACAATTCATAAGTAGTCAACAAGTTTTATGGCGCGGTTTTGGGGATTAGGCTTGATAGTCTTTTTAGTAATTGTGTTATGAACTTGTGAGCATACTCTGAATCGATCAAAAAGTTTTATGGCGCTGTTGCCGGGGATTAGATAATAGTCCTTTGGTGATAACGTCATAAATTTGTATACATCATATGATCCAGATAACAAGTTTTATGGCGCCGTTGCCGGGGATCGAAAGAATTTAGTAGATCAATATTCTGACGAAAGAAGGAAATGCTAATTTAAACATTTAAAAAAAAAAAAAAAAGAACAAAAATAGTTTTTCAATGCAGTGGTTATTTTAGCCACTAACTTTTTTAACAAGCCATATTGAAATATTTGTTACTTTGACTAATCCTATTAATGTAAGTGTGTTTTGATTTGAAAACTTTAATGCATAGGAAAGCGAACAACGATTTGATTCGAATGCGAACTAGAAGAACACTTTCGGAAAGCTTGAGAAAGGCGAAAGGTCGGCTTCGGCTATGGCGGATGAAGGCGGACCGGAGCGGGGACAGCGAGACAACGGCGGAGGCCTCCGATCAACGATACAATGGGACTTACGGAGACCAATTGTGTCGGGATGAATACTTTCTGCTGTCAGAACTGACTGCGGAGTTGATGCGGTAATTTTGAGCTGAAGCCGGCGCGATTACAATGGTTGTGACAACGGTTCTTGGTCATCCCCCTGAAGATCCAGGAATGAACACACAGGAAGGTTTTCTCGGGATGGCTCAAACCTGATAAATTGAATGGGAGTGAGACCGAGAGGTCATAAAATTGCATTTATTCCCATTTTCTCTAAGAGATAAATGACCCACATGGTATGAATCTCTACCCGTATAGTTGTTGATACTTTCAGGAGGAGCTTGTAGAAGCCTACTTGGGTAGATTCTTTCCACCTTCACTCACCTACGAAGGAGAGAAGGAGGGTGATGTGTGTTTCGGCAAGGGAAGATGAAAGCCTTTCGTAGCACAGGAAGATTCAAAGGTTCTTGAAGAGGTGTCGATGCATGGGATAGACTTGAAGACCCAGATGGACATAGTGTATCATGCCTTGAATGATACATCTAAAGGCATTATTGATGCTTCATGTTGTGGAGCATTCAAGCGTAAAAGTGCTGAAGAGGCAAGAGATCTGATCGAGGACCTGGCTAAATCTGATATGAAGCTCTATCGAGTTTTCAGAGTAGTGTGAGAGGAAGAGGTCATGGGTTGAGCAAGATGGCCCGATACATGGAGGCAAAGCTAGATATCATGCATAGAATGGACAAGCAAGAGAGGAAGATACTACTTGTTCATGAAATAGGAAGCAGTTGGAAGGGGTGTGAAGAGAGGAAGTCTTGAGGTACCCGAAGCTTTGTTTTATATGATGTTGAGGAGGTCGAGTACTTAGGAGGCGAGAGTTATCACTTGAACCGTCGACCTACCGGCTGCTTATCATCCGGCCCGAGAACCATAGAAAATTTTTCATATGGTGGAGGGGCTTAGCGAGGCCCAGGCATGAGCGACATCCTCGTAGGATATCAGCGACCACGAGGATCCGGCATTTGTGAGAGGAGGAAGCGGTAGATATCGAGGGAGGTCGGAGGAGGCTCCACCATTTGAAGATCGATTGTTGCAATTCATGGGGGGACAACAAGACATTAAACCTCCATGAACAAGTTTACGAGTGGAGAGCCTCAAATGCCAATTCCCATTTTGACCGCTAATGCTTCTCTAAGAACACGGAGACACGGATAGAGGCGACTAATACACAAACACGCAAAATCGGATGAAGATGCCTTTCCCGGTGACACGAAGAAAAATCCAAAGGCGTATGGGTGATGCGGCTCGGAAATTAGGAAGACTGGAGAAGAGGACGAGAAAAGATAAATGACCGGGGAGAAGAGGCTAGGAAATTGTTGAAACAGACGGAAAGAAAGAAGGAGCAATTTGTCGAGGAGAAGAAGGAAGCAAGAAGACCCGAGAGCAGTCGGCTACTTGGTCCCATTTCCCTGAAATTGCGAAATCAAAGATGAGGAACGATTTGCAAGGTTCTTAAAGACCTTTGAAGCTAGAAATCGATATGCCTTTCAGTGGTTACTCGGATGCCACTTGTAAAATTTTGAAAGACATACGGCGAGGAAAGATCTTGAAGAAGGAATTGTAGATTTAGTTGCAACTTCTTGATCTTTATGTGATCAAGAGAGGGCTTACGAGAAAGATGGAAGGGTCAGGGCTTTACCATTCCTGCACCATTGGAAGTTTTGAGTTCGAAAAGCTCCTACGTGACCGGTGCGATATAAATTTAATGCCTTATTCTACATTGCCCGAAGTTAAGTTTGGAGATTACTCCCTCTTTGTCACCTCCCTTTTGAATTAGAATACAAGGCTATGTGGGTATGAAGATTGATTTCAAATGGCATGGGAAGAGAGATTAGCTATTGAATAAATTGGAAGAGCTAGAAGAAATGCGGCTTTATGTGTGCTAAGATCTACAAAACAGAGACAAAGAAATGGCATGATGAAAGGATTCTTAGGAAAGTTCGAGAAGGGGATCGAGTTATGTTATTGCTCAGTTAAGATTGTTCCCGGGAGAAAATTGAAATCAGGTGGAGTGGACCATATACGGTGGTGTCGAAACTAGCACTTTTGGAAGCGAACACTCGAGGCGTGTTGGGGAGGAATTTAAAGTCAATGGACAAAGTGACATTATCAAACGGGGAGGAAAGAAAGAAGAGCTAATTGGTTCATTGAGAGAAAAGAAAATCAAAGCAGCAAGTCGACTAAGGACTGAGCGAAGCCGGTGATGGGGCTGACCCATGGGGAACTTTAATTTATGTTTTTACTTTTAGACTTTGAATATATATATATATATTTTTTAGAATTCACCTTGATTTTGTTTTCTCTAGTTTTTATAGTGATTAGTTAGTAATATGGAAGTCAATTTTTGTTTAATTAAATCCTTTCTATAAATGTTCACGAGAATGCGTGTGCAAAAATACGAAAGGAAGGAAGGAGACAATTCAGGACAACTCGGCCAATTCACGGGAAGGAGCTTTGAGAAAAAAGGGGAGCATTCTTTTTCCTATACAAATTAAACGAAAAGTGAATAGAACATATGTTTGAATTGCTGTGTGGAATTGATTTAGTTGATAAAGGAATAATAGTAGAATTTAGCTAGGAGATAAAAATGCGACATATCATATGTAGACGATTGAGGTGATTGATTAGATGATGGGATGAAGCAAAAGTAAAATGCGAGAATAGAGTGAGATAATGGAGCATTTGTTCAGACATAAGTGCGATTAGTTTTGAATTTTGCTAATAAGTCGAGGATAAGAAGGAAGGTCATCCTGATTGAAGGAAATAGAAACAATTTTTTTGAGTTTGTGGTAGTAACGATTGAGAATTGAGGAACTGTTGGAAATAACATCATCTAAATTCTCATCCAGCGTGTAGGTAGAAAATCTCGGGGTTAGTCACGGTTAATCGGCAAGTGCAGAACTTGTTAGATTGTTGATCAAGGCGAAATCTAGGTGATACGACCAGAAATGATGCGAGGCCATCCTTGGAAAGTTTAGATCATTCCTAGCCATCCCTATTCGCTATTTGATGCATATACTTTAGTTCCAGAAATTGAGCCAAAACAAGCCTTATTTTCAAAATAAGCCAATAGAACTGACCCATCCTAAGGAATGATCTTAAATAACACGTGATGCAAAGAACTCGAAAAGAATAAAGTTTGGGGAGTCATAAATTTTAGGAACTCAAGAGAAAATACGAGAAAAAGGAAAGAAGAGAAAAGATACATCGGAAAATCGATTGGAAAAAGAAGCTCAAGGGAATAGGTTTTTTGTCTTGTGGCTGACTCTCTTGGACAATTAAGTTCTTAGGGTGTTTCAGCACCTAATTGCCTAATGCCATACGAGTAGGGTTACTAACTTAAAGTTCGCTAAGAGTGTTAAGAAAGCCTAAGAAGACAAAACATTACATTATTCACAGATAGCGATAGAAAAGAAAAATTCCCGATTTGAATTGTAAATGAGAAGTAGGAACATACGATTACGAATAGAAGAAATCAATGTGGTATCCAGGCATGAAGTTTGGGGGTTTATCAAAGGCTACAAGGAGAAAAGGGCGGTATGTAAAGTGAAAGGAAAAGAATTATTGGTAATCTTAACTGAAATCCCATCCATCTGAAACACGAAGCCTAACATGGCAAAAGACTTTGATTGATCTTGAAGGATTTAGCAATAACACTATTAGTGGAGATCAATATGAACAACAAGCCTGGAATTTGGAAAATCAAGAAAAGATCAAAGCTGTAGACATCCTCTACAGGGTTAATTGACTCATTAAGGATAGAAAAGAAAAATAACTTACATTTCAACGAGGATCACTTAATTATCTTGTTTGCCAAAACAAATTCAACAATTTCGTTATGTATTTTGATTGAGTAAACTAACGCTTGATACGGACTTAAAAATTTGAATACGAGAAAGAGTCTGATTTCTAGTCTTTCAATTAAATTAGTTTGCAAGCGCAAATAGAGAGAGCAGAGAAAAATGTCCTTTTGTTTGAGGACAAATAAATCTACTCTTTTCTTCTTGGGGACAAGCAAAATTTTAAGTTTGGGGAGTTTGGTGACTTAAAAGTCATCTATTTTCGATCATTTTACGATTAATTTTATATTAAAAGGCGATTTATATGCGAGGAATGCGGAATAAACTTCACCCAGGTGCGTGCGGCGGAAATCAAAAGCCGAAATTACGATCAAAGGAGCGGAATGTGGCGGAGCGGGGCGTATAATGGGATGGGCGGGTGGGCGCGAAGCAGCCTTATAAAGATGGGGAAAGGACCCGGATGTCGCGAGCTCGGCGATGATCAAATGTATTCGGGTTACATCGAGTAAAACTCAGGTGTGATGAAGCAATTGAAAGCAAAATGAATTTGCGGGAGTAAAGGGCCGCAAAAAGTTAAACAACCCGGGGTGAAGAAGAAGAAGACCGATATGGCGACGTAAAGTTGCGATTCGCGACGCTCCAGCATTGCATCGAAGCGATCCGACACGGTTTTACAAAGGAGAAAGTTGCCAGCGGCAAGCAATTCCACGAGAAGAAGGTGGCGACGACGCAGTTTATCGCGACGCCGATTACGAAGGCGGTGGCGACAACGTAGTTTGTCGCGCATTAACGAATATCTTGAATGGAAGTCTGCGACAACGCAGGTTAATGGCGACATCGAGCGCAAGGACGAGAAGGTCTCGGCGTCGATGGCGGTCGCGGCGTGAGTTCCGATGAGAAGAATTAGCGGCAATTAAGGCATCCAGCGACACCGGCTCACTTAAGACATGTCGCAGCTACATGGCTCCTGCGACAAGAGCTGCGGCGAAACGAGAGGTCGCGACGAGGGCTCGATGCCGCGGCCGATTATCGTCATTGGGCGATTAACTAAAGTCGAAATGCGTAAAATTAGGGCTGACGCAGAACCATAAATGCGAAGGCGCTGCAAGAAAGCGCGACTCTTGGGGGCTTGAAGAGATGCGGGATGAAGGCTCCTGTATTTTTATTTTTCTTTATTTTCCTTTCGTTTTCTTTCCATTTTATTTTAGATTAGATTAGTTTGTATTTCATTCTCATTTGGATTCGAACGTTAGTTGTAAAAGATTTGGCGAATGATTTATATTTCTTCAAATTCGCATGCAGTTTGTTTGAATTCGGACAAATTTTGGATTTGAACACCCGAGTTTCGATTCACGATTGGTTTTCTTGATCGGCAAGCCGATGTATGGGCATAATCGGTGTTAGAAACCGGCTTCCATTGAATGTGGCGTTATTATCGAGAAATTATCTTTCTGCGATATTTTATTCATTATGGTTGAACCCCGGATGTGTCGACTTCTGGTTTACTTGTTTCTTGGGGTGATCCGTGGTCCTCTGTACCCATACTTGAGATTACAGCTCGATTTCATTCCTACGAGGTGACCTGAGGCATTCTTGAGTAAGGAACAATTTGGAAAGATATTGAACACGATATTCTTGATCTAATGTGCCGCTGTATACTTAAATTAATACATCCTCTTCTCACTTATAGTGAGAATGAGTTAGGTGAGTTATTAATTTAAGTATCACGGGAGGATTCTACTCGGTCGAATAAACAGATTGATCAGGTGTTAGCAGGATCTAATACGAGGAAAGAGTAAAATTTGTTCTAATTTTGGGGATGAGGAGCGGTGATTAAATTATACGTAATGACTATATTTAAGGGAGCTCGGGTTTGGAGTCCATGTTGTGGGTATGAAGTATTGAGAAAGAAAAATAAAAACAAAGAGGCTACTAGATTTAAAAGTAGTCATCTCACCAGTGTTCGAGAGAAAGCAGTTGAGTGAATGATGACAGTAGTTTGGAGGGATCAGTTTGTTCATGGACTGATTTTAAAAATACGTAGTTCGAGAAAGCAGAAGTTGCGGTCTGATGTAGAATTGATTCTTCACAATGGTGATTATTAATGTTTTCTTTAGAGATAGCTGTTGATCTAAATTTGCTATTTTAATATTTAAATATTCAATTCATTTTATTTATTCATTCATTTTCTTTTACATCTAGTATCTTGGGCTTTCAAAGCAAAATCCAATATAGTATTATCGTCCAAATAGTATGGAGCTTAAGTAATTGGGGTAGTTGATTGAAAATTCTTGAGATCTACTGTGGGGGATCGATGGGACTTAAATCCGATTTACTACTTATTCGATCTTGTGCACTTCAGGGTATCTTTGGATCAAAACACAGGAAAATGGTTTACTCTTTATGAAATATCTTTTCATCGACACTATAGCTAAAGAAACCCACATAAAGTTTAATGGTTTTGTGCGAGGACTAGATAATAGTCTAACGGTAATGGTCATAGGGAATTTGAATAGGTGTTTTGATCCCACCAACCAGTTCATAGAAGTAAGTCAAACAACAAGTTTTATGGCGCAGTTTTTCCGGGGATTAGACAATAGTCTTTTAGTAATTGTGTTATGAACTTGTGAGCATACTCTGAATCGATCAAAAAGTTTTATGGCGCCGTTGCCGGGGATTAGATAATAGTCCTTTGGTGATAACGTCATAAATTTGTATACATCATATGATCCGGATATAGTTTTGTGTTGTAGTTCTTGGGTGGATCGAAGAAAGAATTTAGTATAGATCAATATTACACGGCGAGAAAGAAGAAAATGCTAATTTGGACATTTAAAAAAAAAAAGAAGAACAAAATAGTTTTCAATCTGAGTGGATTTTATTTTTACAGCCACTAGCTTTTAACAACCATATTGAAAATGACATTGCTTTATTAATCCTATTAAATGTAGTGTGTTTTGAAGTTTGAGCTTCATTATGGAAAACGAGAACTGCGATTTACAGTTCGTGAATCTTGAACTAGAAAGACACTCGGAAGCTTGAGAAGCGAAAAGATTCGGAAAGAAACTCATTTATGGATGAAAGACGGACACAATTACCTCGAGTAGGGCTGGGTTCTCTTTCATAAGAGAAGGTAGACTTCTGGTTGTGTATAGTATGAACAAGCTGAATTGGGCGACAATGCATAACCGATTATCCGCTTCCTCGTATAGATGAGCTATTTGACGATTGCATGGATCTTGGTGTATTACTTAGTTGACCTAAAGTGGGGCTACCATCGATTGGGGTTTAGAAGATGATCATTTCAAAGATTGCCTTGGAAACGAGATCGGTCACACATGAGTTCCTAGTGATGCCATTGGTTGACTGGCCCAATTTGCGTTCATGGATTTGATGAGCGGAGGTATTGATCCGTATTTAGATAAGTTTGTATCTCGTATTCATTGATGACATTCTAGTATTACTGGGCGATTCAGAAGAACATGGAGCTAATCTCGGGCCAGTATTGCGAGATTCTTAGAAAGTCGATTTATACGCTAAGTTTAGTAAGTGCAGTTTTGGTTGGATAGCTTTCTTAGGTCATGTCATTTTGGAAGAAGGTATTAGTATTGGATCCTGGAAGATTGAAGCTATAGTGAACTAGAGCGCGCAAGATTGTTTAAAGTCGGGTTTTCTTGGATTGGCGAGTTCTGAAATTTGTTGAGGATTTTTCGAAGATCGCAATCCATTGACCAATCCTATTGAAAAGGATCATAAATTAAAGTGGTCGGATACACACTGTATAGTTTGAGGCTGGGAGAGATTAAACAGTTCCGGTATTAACATTCACCGAAGGTCGAGGGAAAGGGCCCCGGGTTATCAATGAGGTATCTGAGTGATGCTTCGGACAAGGGTTAGGGGTGTGTTTGATCTCTCAGTGTTGGTGATGGCTTATGCTTCCGTCAGTTAAAGCATGAAACCATTCACCCCAGAACCCATGATTTAGAACTAAGCGATGATGGTTTCGCTCTGAAGATCTTGGAGACATTATCTATCACGGTGTTCCACTATTCAGGATATTTCACCAATCATAAGAGCACAACGATTATATCTTCACTCTCAGAGCCCTTGAGCGTAGCCGGTGGTTGGAGTTGATTAAGGATTATGATTGCATGATGAGAGAATTCATCAGGGAAGGCGGTATAGTGGTAGTGTACTGTGGGCTTGGGAGGGGTTCTGTCCTTATCTGCCCGAGCCAGGTATATCTCCCGTTGTTGATAGGTTGGAGATCTTTGGGAGTTCGGTTTAAGTGGCGATCTGAGGACCAGCTGTTAGCGTGTTTATAGTCATCTTCAAGTGGATCGGATCGAGAAGGAATTAACAGGTTTCGAGATAGTTAAGTTGAGGGCGGGTGGTGGTAGGAAACGGAGTTCGGATCGGAGACGATGGCGTAATAGTTAGAGAAGTCGAATGTGTGTACTGAAATAGGTGAAGCTAAAGGGAAATCTGGAAGAAGCTCATCTTGGCATATGCCGTACCTGGTAGCACTAAGATGTATCATACTTTGAGGCATTATTGGTGGAAAGGGGCATGAAAAAGGAAATTGCGAGATTTCGTATCCGGATGCAACACATCGTAAAATTAAAGGCGAGCACCGAAGCAGCAAGAAGATCTGACCGCCAGGTCTGTATGGAAGTGGGATAAGATTACTATGGATTTTGTTGGGCAGAGAACTCGGAGACAACCACGATGCCATATGGGTGATAGTGGATAGACTAACGAAATCCTCGCATTTTCTCCGATTAATGTGATGACCCATCGAGTGAAGTTATTGATTATATGTGGAGGAGATGGGTTAGATTACATGTGTTTCTATCGATAGTGCCGGTAGGACTGGTCCCATCGGATTTTGAATTACAGTTCACAGGGATGTGAGGCTCGATTGCACTTGCTTGACTTTCCATCCTCAGTGATGGTCGATCGGAGAGGCTGACCAGGCCAGGATATGCTTAGGCATGCGTGATAGAGTTTAAGGAATTTGGGATCGCATTATCTCTGATGGAGTTCGCTCTGACAACGGTTATAATCGGCATAGGCGTGACTCCATTTGAAGCATTGTAGTAGGAAGTGTGTTTCAAGTATCTTTGGGATGAGTAGGAGAGGCGAGTAGGCCCCGGAGTTTGGCCACAAATTACCTTAGATAAGATCCGGATTGTCAGGAGACGGACTCAGGAATGACGAGGGACGGACGAGAAAAGTTGTGCGGACAAGCCTTGGCCAAGGATCTGAGGTTGGAGTGGCGGTAGGGTGTATAAGTTTCCCCTTGGAAGGTGTCCTGAGATTTGGAAGACCAGCGGAAAGTGAGCAGATGCATAGGGCCATATGAGATTATTGAGTGGGACCCAGGTAGCATATAGATTATCTTCATCGAGTTGTCTAAGGTTTCATAATGTGTTTCATGTATCCATGCTCATAGTACATTCCAGATCCCTCCGTATATGAAGTTGACCCATTGAACCCAAGGATAATTTGACCTATACAGGCGGCCCGATGCGGAATGTTGGAGATCTCGTGAAGCCGGATTTTGGGGAATAAGGTCATTCAGTTAGTTAAGAGTTTATCATGAAGTCACTGTGGGATTAAAAGTACACATAAAATTGGAGGCTGAGATCTGCAATTGATAATATCAGTTATTTCAGTTAAGGTATCCTCTTTATATTAGTTTTGTTTCATTTCGAGGACCGATGTTCTTAAGGAGGAGGATTTGTAACACCGATCCCAGAGGTCAATACGGTATGTATGTAGTATGTGCACCAAGGGCTTCATAATTATTTAAGTGCCATAATAAATTTTTGAAAGTTGTTTTTAAGGATGAAATTGCAAGTTTTCAAAAGGAGTGTGGCACTTTGCAGTGAGAAAGTGGAGGGGTGAAGTCCAATTATGGAATTTTAAAAGGGATAATAATAATAAATTACCAAAATGGTTCAGGAAGTCTAGAAAATTACCCAGATCTGGATGACGGGAAACGGACTGCTGTAGTTAAATTCGTCTCGCGAGAAATCTAGTGACCTAGAAAAAGTTTCGTTTAATTAGAGATAGTCGAAAATATTTTACGAATTTCTGGCGACGGGTTTAGAGTGAAAGAGCACAGCGGGATTTTAGAAAATTAGAAAAATATGAATATTTAAAGAATATTGATTAGGATAAAGGAGGTAAAATCGGGATAAAACATTGTTTAGGAGTAGAAATAGCCCCAAGATAAGGACAATAAAAATCGTATATGAAAAAGTATGTATGGTAAAGAAAAAAAAAAAGAAGATAAATCAAACTATAACTTGAATGGACGGAACGGAGGCGTTGAAGAGAGAGAGGGTTTTAAAATTTTTATTTTTCTTTTGTTTCTTTCTCAGATTTATGAAAATCGGATTGTAAATTTTCGTTGGAGCAGAAGGCAAAATTGGTATCTGTGAAATTCACAGCATGGAATGCAAATATCTTGGCGGCTTTGTCCAGACACTAAGGTAGAAAATTTCACTCTTGTAATTATTATTTTAAATGTATATAATGGCTTGAAATTTTCTTAGAAGGCAAGTAAGGTCGTAAACCGAATCCCAAAATTTTAGATTGAGTTTAGGAATTTTTAGGAAATTTTGGGACTGTGTTCGGACGGTCGGGGCTGAATTCAGGCTGATACCGGACGATTAGGTTTGAAATTTACGAAGTGTAGTCGGACCAGTCGGACCCGGAATTTTGAAATGTTTCGAATTATTTTTTAGACTCTATGGAAGCCCCTTAGCAGTCAAGTTTGCTCAACGAGATAGTTTTATGTGGCATTTAATGTGTATGGACATTTTGGTCAATTTCATCATGTGTCGATAATCATGTCGAATGAGACTATACGTTAAGTTTTGTTAGAATCGAAGTTCGTTCGATATAGTAACTTTGAAAGCCCTGTGTATGTTTTATGGTTAAACGTTAAGCGAGAGGCATTTCGTACTTTAGCATTTTTATATGGATTGTGTAGGCCCAATTTGAGCATCAGATGAGAATACAGAGTCTTGTGAGATTTGAAAGAATTAGTCGAGAAAAAGGTGAGTACTTTCGAAATCATTTTCTAAACCAAAAGTCATTTAGTGCAAGTTTGTAAATTATTTTGAAAATATAGATTTATAAAACATTTTTTACCTCCCAATTGTTATGCTATTGAGGAAAAGTTTGATTCGGTATTTAAGAAAGCAGTTTGGCACGGTTGTGAAACCCTAGATGACCTGACTGGTTCAGGTCAGATGTATTTCGGATTGTGCATGGCAATGTTATGGGATATTATGACTAACTATATTGCCTGGTCGACAATTGGGGGTTAGATATAGTATATATTTATATAGTGAGTCGCCCTCTGCACATTCGAGGTATATAGTTAAGCGTGGCCCCGACTTGAATGCGTAGCGATGGGGTGTTGATTCAGAGGTTCCATCAAGGCATTTTAGTTCAGGTTCCATTATGCTATATAGATCAGCCGTGTTCAGGACCATCTTGGCGGGTAGTGTTCGGGGTTCGCACTGCGGTACCGGATTAGGAGTTAGAGCATCACTTCTAGGAGTATTTGGAAATGGGCGCGTTGGTTGTACTTGATTTGAGTATAGCACTTTCATATATTAACCACCAGAAAGCAGTTTTAGCGAAATAGTTTTGGTACGGTTTTAATAACATAGTGGTTCCAGGCAGTTTTATTGTGAAGCTTGAGTTTTCGGCAAAATAGTTTTGAAACGAGTTTTCGAAATGGTTTTCGCCATGGCTTCGGTTTTCTCATAAAAACGAGTTTTACAACCATTTATGTCTGATTTTTCATGTGGGAGGTACAAGCGGACAAACGACATTTAGAACTTATAGTACTCTGCCCAGGCAGTTTGGCTCACGAGTTTTTATTTTGAAATAATTTTTTGGTGCGGGTGTTGAAGCTAGAAAGACTTTTCCGAGATCCTCGGTCACAGGCTTATTTGTGTTATATAAGATAAGGTATAAATTAAAATAGTAAAAGTTAAAATGTGACATTTTGTATGTATAAATATATTTTACGAATATTGCCATGGTTTGAGGAAAAGCAGTTCAAATATTATATTGGATTGATCCTTATCTTATATTTTATTGAGGTCCTTTAGCTGTTAATAGTTAGACATTTGGAAAACATTCGGAGTGTATATATTTTTATAATTGATTTTGTGACCACTGGAAACACATCGCAGTGCGATCGTTATCTTCTGGATTTTCGATTAAATATAAAGTGTGATTTTGATAGAAAAGTGAAATTTATAACCATATTTTCCAGTGATTTCTGCATGATTTTAACAAACTATTCATGGTAACATGGTGAGGCGGCTTGTTGCAGAGTTCTTGTGGAGTTACCGTGAACCTCACCATCCTTGGGAAGGGGTATATCTTACCTTTTTCATAGTTCTTCTTAATAAAGTGGTGTTTATTAATAAAATCATGTTTTATTATAGTTTTGGTGTATCTGCGATTGTTTGTAATATTGTGAGACATTTGTTTGTCGTTATCGTGGTGCAACGTTTATTTGTATGAGTGGTTAAATGAGTAAATTCTCTTACGATAATGGCGAGAAATTAAAGTGGTTGTCAATATCTAACATGACTGAATCTTCGTGTTCTTCAAAAGGTGGGCATGATTGATTAACTAAATTTATTACCACTAAGAAGTAAATGGTAGTTGATTTTCAGTTTATTTATTTATATAAACTAAAAACATAATACAAACATGATTAGCCCGAATATTTTAGTTAATCATTGCTTTGGTAATCATGCCGGTTTGGTTAACCATAATTTAAAACAATTTATAATTTCTATGTTATACTGAGTTCAAATTCCAATAATTATATCAATAATGAAAATGCAACAAAGTGAATAAATTATTATTAATTCATCTAATCCCATAACTTATAGTTCATTATATCCACACATTCAAATATCTACTTGAGAAGTATGAAGTATAGAATAATTTGGTATCACGTTGGGCTTTGATAGACCTTGATGTTTCTTTTCAATAAAGGCTTGTCCGAAATGATATGGCACATATATGTTTGGTGATAGGTGAATGATTCAAAAGTGTCTATGTATTATTATATATATATAATCTTAAACTTTAACAATTATGGGCCTCTTGTGCCAATATGTGCTGTTTAAAAGCAACATTATATCAAAAATATTAATGTAACTTCGCAAACAAAAAATTATAATAATTCATCCCACAAAATTTAAAAACTATGAATATTAATATAGAATTATATTATTAAAATATAAATATCACCATTTCCATCTTTATATATATATATTTATATATATATATATATGGAATTTAAATTATATAATAATGTTGACTTGCTCTCAGAGAATTTATTTTTCATAATATATATTATACTTATTATATTTTATAATTTTAGTATAATATTTATATATATATATATTTTTATTTTTCGGTTGGTTAACTGAAATCACGGTTTTTGTATTTTGTAAAGTTAAACCTAATCTGAAATCGAGAATTGTATAAAAAAAAAAAAAACCAAAACTGAATCGATCGATTCGATTAACTATTTTCGGATTCCAGTTTTAATTTGGTTTTGTTCAGTTGAGGATTCGTTAAGTTTTTACTGGATCCTATATTAATGTGATAGTAATCATTAAATGTGTAAAACTCAAGCCACTCAATGTAGAGACTTTAGACCGATTCATATGTTATTAATACGAATATTTATTTTATATTCTGTAAGGACTATGATAAATATATCTGAAATATAAATATTTCTATCAGATACAAAATAAATATCTTATAATTATATCAGCAGCATAAGACATGCCATCTTAGTATGGATATATCTTTACTTAAAAAAAAACAGATATAATATTTGAAGGTAATATATATATATATATACTCTATATACTCTATATATATCTACTCTCTCTTTCTTTCTCTATATATTAATGTTATTTTTATATATCTACTATAAAAATATTTTTAGTTTAATAATAAGTTTATTTTATAATAAAAAATATTTTTTGAAAAGAATACAATAGAAATATTTATTTTGTAAGAATAAATAATATAAAATTGATAAAAGTAAATTAATATATCATTACATGGGATGATGGATATATATATATATATATATATATATATATACCTATATATATATATATATATATATATATATATATACTCTCTTCTACTACCTATGCCTCTCTCTCTATCTATATAATCTACCTCAATAAACGTAAAAGAAAAAGAAAAAAGACTTTTATACAACTACTAAAATGATTTAATTTCATGCAGTTGTCAATAAAGAATAATATTTATACAATTTTTTTACTTATATTCACTTTTTTATTTGTAGTAGTCGGTTTCTTAGTAATATTTATATCATTAAAAGTATAGCAATTGTTTACTTGAAATAAAACCTAACATTTTTTCTCAATTTTTTTATGCGTAGCCTTTTCTTTTAGTAAGAGATTGATTTTCACGAATTCTTGATGCGAAATCGCTGTTACCTTCTTTTAAATTATTTATGAAATTGGTTGATACACCTGGCTAGATATTTATTTGTTTTTATAGTTTAGTACAAATTAGATGCTTGGTGTGTTTATATTTATATTCTTGGCTTTATTAGTATTGAGGTTATAATCGTCTTGATGTGATAATAGTTATATTAATCTTACGCATAACGTTGTGATTGAAACAGTATATCGTCGGAGACGAGGGTCGTCGATAATTGTGTTATAGAGCTTGATGCATTGCGCATCTTATTATAAGCCTGAAATTAATACCTCTCAAATATAGTAAGTTTTGAGTTAATTCATTATGCATATTGTTTTATCCTTTATGATTTTTAGCGATTTTGATTTTATATTTCTATCAATATATTTATAGTTTGAATCAATAAAAACATTTTCCTCTTAAAAAAAATTGTTTATATGAAATATACTTATACCCCAATAACAAACGTTATTAATTATTTTTGGATAGGCGTATGAAATTTATATTTTATATATTTAGGTCGTTAGGTACTTATTTTATGATCTTTTTTTTAAGTATTGGGAGACACATTACCCTGAAAATGTAACACATCATCCGTGCCATCCCCAAGTCGTTGAATATTTTGAATTAGACATGGTTCTTTTTCTTATATAACTAAATGAATAAAAAGGGAGACTATATACCTTCCGATTTTTAAATAGAAATAGCTAAATAACTTGTACTCAAATTTATCAAATTGTCACATTAATTGATAATGTTACAAAGTCGAAACTCTGGATTTGGTAGTCCCTCCATGAAACAAATTTAGTGGTCCCTTGATGATGTTCACTCGTTGACATCTTTTGGAACATTTAAGGATGAGATTATAATATTCTCCTCAAGCTTTTCAAGAGCGCTTGTGATATTTCATATATGATATGGAAGAAAATTTATGACATTATAAACCAGATTCTTATTAATTTAGTATATTACTATTTTTTAAAATCGTAAAGACCCCTTAAATCCAAAGCATATAATAATTATATGGTTAGGTGCTAGTTGTCACATATGATATCATAACCGATTCTCGATCTTCATTGTGTCTATAAAAAGGTGTTTAATATCTCATATCAATCGTAGCTAATTTTCGATCCTTGTTGCGTGCATAAGAAATTGTTTTCGCGTAATGTGCATTACTTAATTAAGAAAGTTTTATGTATATAAGGATACAGCTCTTAGTTCTATATAGGACGAACTCCTTTTAATTTGTAACATAGTTTAAACCATGAAGTCTCTCCCTTTCAACGTTCTGAGTCATTCCTTACAAATACATTAAACTAATTGAATTATATTTTTCATTCTTTTAATTATTAGACTAAACAATTAACCGTATGTTTTGCATGAATGCAGGTAGCGGTAGTGTTATCTGTCAAAAACCCATATCTGAGCTAAAGTGAACTGAATAACATATTGGGATAGAATAATTTACTGAATAACATATTGAGAGATAATATTGAAGTGGTACTGTTTGCAATGAATTTGACAAAACTTTCAAAGTGGTATACAGATGTAAGGTCGTGAAATTCAAAAGGGAGTTGTTATAATCTTGATATTTTCCGAAGATTACTCGATTTAGTTCAATAATTTCAACTCCTGTCAAGAAATTTCAAGTTGGTACAACCTTTTTCTCATTCCCTCTCAATTCTATCATTTTCTCGACTTTTTAGTCTTTTCACTTGTTTGGTTTAATCGATGATTCTAGACATAGTCTTATAGAGCTGTCTCCTTTTTTGAAACTACAAAGCACAGCTATCTTTAATCCTCCTCTAATTATACTCTCTTGTTTTATGTTCAATGTTATATTCTATCGTTTTCTTTACTCTTTTCCCTGTTACCCATTTCAAAGCTATTCGTCAAGTGTTTACGATAAGAAATTTTTTCCATAAACGTGTTTCCAAGATTATCATCTATATTAAATATACGGACATATGCATAGTTATTCTTTATCATATAAATCATACTAACACCGAAACCGACCATTAATAAATCAGTTAAAATCTGTGAGGTGAAAACATATTAAATATGTATTGAATTCTATATATAAAACCACTCTCTACGTTGTAACCTTATCTCACAAAATGTAGTATACACCTGTTTACTTGCCCTAAACCTTTTATAGTTTATGCAAGTTATAATGAGCTTTTAATGAGAGTTGGTCAGCTGATCCTAATGGGCCTTCAGAGTCTTATAGAGAAGAGTGTGACAAGAGATCTACTCTGAGATAGTAAACAAGTAATTCCCATTAATAGCATAAAATTGGCCTTATAAGTGAAGTAATACTGATTGTGCTAAGTCCACAAATATCTATTTATTTAACATTCTCCCATTTAGACTGCATAATCTGAGGGGTTTTAGAAGGTGGCATCTCATGCCAAAATAATGGAAAACAAAAAAATCTTCCATAAAACCCTCCTAAAGATCCCTTGAGGCGTCAAAGTCGGCTCAAAACAAAATGGGGTGCAAAATTTATACCTCACGTCGGTGTAAAGCGATCCCGAAGGGTGGTGTAGCCATGATCGAAGCAAACTACGTCCTTGGTTTGCCTCTAACAGTATCCACACAAAGAGTGAAGCCGATAACCTCTAAGGCGACGATCTTGGATAAAGCCTAGGTGCTAGCCAAGTCTAGATCCGAAGGGAGAAGCCAAAGACCCAAGGATTTGACCTTCAAATCTCACAAAGAGTGGGATGTTCTCCAAGAACACTTTCTAACTCAAGAACACTCTTTCTTGAGAAATGTGGGCAAAAGAAGGCTTAGGATTAGGGTTTTCCATAAAGGTCATTTAATAGGAAAACCCTTGCCCTTGAAATGTCCAAAGTGCCCCTCTTTTTAAGAGGTGATAGGCTACACACATCCATATGCGTTATGTCGTGTTCCCTTACGGGCCTTAAGCCCATGAACAAGCCCAAACCTGCTTTGTATCTCGTGGGAAGCGATTCGGAGTTCCACTAAATAATCGTGACATTCAGCGTTCTGCGAGACGGTCTCCTCATATTTTGATCACATCGAATCCGTTTTATATCAACCCTATACTTATCTAAGTGTGACTCATTAGGTTCCAGTTCCATATGTTATTACTTGATTAACAATTCAAGCAGCTACTGGTGGTATCTGTATTACACTATATTTGATTGATTGAAATTAGTGGTTTATTTACCAATATTTATAGACAATTACAGCATGATTAGATCTTTTCACAATCTATACCCGCGTTTCGACATGGATTAAGTGCGCTCCACTGTGACAGCTCATACCCGTCATGGTAATCGTCGAATTTTATGTGGACTCATTACCATCTTATGCATGAAACATCTTTGCTGGCATTCATATAGCCAAGTTGAGTAATGGGTCCCGATGGAAGGCCATAGGTATCTCTCCCTTTGTGGTGTTGAATCATTGTTCCATTTCACTCAATTACCTTCGAACACCTCAATTTATGTCACCAATTGACCTCTAGAAGGTAACAATGAATGAAGTCAAAGCACATAATCATCATTCAAGATATCCTTAAGCACCTCAAGTCTAATGACACTTGCACCATTGCTATGATGAGACTATCATCTACACCATAGATAATCCATATGATTGTCTCATGGCAGGTCCCCGATGTACTTAGCTACTCTTAGCAAGCATCCATATGTCAACTCTAATCAACTCATGATCACAGTTTATAACATTCACTGCTTCATTCAATTCAAGGAGTATGACATGTGCTACTCTGTCCGGATTAACAATGTCCAGTCTCGTTAATCCTAAGACTAGGGATTATTTAGATACTAACATAATTGGACATGATAGGAATCTTATTATCGCTAAAATCTCATCATGATTGCTATGTTATGTTTTTGTATGTGGACTTTATTAATTCGATTAAAGATCTATATCAATTAAATGTATGAATATCAAATTAATGAAGATGCATGTCATATTAAATAATATGCAATATGTACAATAAGCGCTAAGGGCGATTGCCTTTAGAGCACTTCTCTAACAATCGCCTTTGTATTTCATACCATAGGTGAGCACATGAGAGTTAAACTTTGTCTGGGGAAGTGGCTTAGTAAGAGGATCAACAATATTCTTATCAGTGGGTACTTTCTCTATATTGCATCATGTTTACCAATGATTTCTCTAATCAAATGGTATCTTTTGAGTACGTGTTTGGATCTTTGATGAGATCGTGGTTCCTTTGCTTGTGCAATGGCTCCATTGTTGTCACAATACAAATGTATCATATCTACAATGCTAGGAGCCACTCCTAGTTCAGTAATGAACTTCCTTATTCAAGCACTTTGCCATTTTAGCCGGAAGCTATAATATTTATAATCACCTCATCCTCGCTAGGAGGACGATGGGAGCGCCACATGGGACAAGGTGACACACCCCCGCCCACCACTAGGCCGGGTGTCGCAAACCTCCTGAATCCCGACCTTTTCTGCGACTAGAAGTTCTGTGAATGGCCGTGTTGGTCTTGAAAACTCCTATAAAATTTTTCCTTTCACCTTATGATTTACAAAATCACAACGCCTATCATTATAGACATATTCCCAAATCTGTTCTATAATTACTTTAATGGCCAACAATATTCTTTCAATAGAGCCTCCAAGCTCAATACATTTTCACAAAACTATACTATGTACATACATATATAATACACAATTCTCAAATATTTCCTTACAAATATTTAACAGCATTGATACAAATGTCGGGAGAATCTAATCCGCTCAAGCGTCAAGTGCCTATACGGAAATAGTTTTTGAAACATGAAAATAATAGAGCTAAGCGAGCTCGATGAGTGTATGCTTTATAAAATACGCTTTTGGAAAACATCTCAAAAATGAGTAAAACTCTTTTGAGATATTTTCGAAACTGACTTGTAGTTTGCTTTGCTTCCAAGTTTCTAAAACTTTTCTCGAATCTCTTGCTTGCTTGCTTTACCACCTTGTAAAGTTTACAAAACTTTTCATAACTTCTTGCTTGCTTTAAAGTTTCTAAACTTTTTCTCGTCTCTTGCTTTAAAAGTTTTAAAACTTTTTATAAACACGAACTGGGCTCAACCAGCTTCTTTAAAATAAACGGGAGCTGAGCTCAATAGTTTGCCAAAATCTCCATAGGCGGCCCAGGCTCGACCGCTCGTTTGGAAATAAAAGCGGAGGCGCTGGGGCTCAACTGTTTGCTTAGAACAAACACGAGAGCCTGGGCTCAACCGTGCACCGGTGGTTGATTTTCAAACTGTATAAACATGCTTATAAATCATCAACCACTAAGGCGCTCCTTCTTTGTACCACTAGTGAACACGGGGCACGGGCATCATTTGTCTTGCAGGTGGGCTGGTTTCAGATATACCTAGGTGAAGGGCTGAGCACACTTCACTTCACCTTTTCGATAACAGTTGGACTGGGTCTCATCACCATAATTTAGTTAGCAGATTAACATATACTCTGTGCGTGCGCGGTCTCCTTTTAAATGCATGATCGTAGACTAAGTTTGCCTACCGAGCGAAATCTAAATGCATGAATGATATATCCTAACATCCTTGTGCACGTCTGAACACCTGACGGTATGCTTGCTAAACTAGGATTTTAGTTAGGCACATTTTTTAGAAAAATATTCTTTTTCTTGCTTGCTCTTTGAAACATGGTTTAATAATTCAAAACCATTGTTTGCTTTGAATATGGTTTAATAATTAAGCCATTTCTTTAACTTTGTAACTTCGTGCTTGCTTTTAAAGTATGGTTGAATAAATCAAAACCATTACTTATTTGCTTTACATATGGTTTAAGAAATCAAAACCATTTGCCCCTTGCTAAACTCATTTCTTGCTTTTCAAACATGGTTTACAATCCAAAACCATTTGAATACCGATGTAAAAACTGATTTATAATAATAATACACTGTGTTGAAAATGAGTTTGTTCTCCACATTTTGCCTCGCTTAAGACCTGACTCCACCACTTTCCCGCCTTTGCTTTTAGCCTACACCTCAAACAAATATGGCGAACACGTGTCGCATATGTGCAACGTATCAAATCGCGTGCTTCATAGCTTATTCACGATGAATGAGATGTCGCCGCCTCAGCGGGTACGTACGTTTTCATCGAGTTCCAGTATTCTTTGGACACTCTCTTAATCTGTTTAAATAAAGATTACCCTATACAATCCAAGTCTGTGATTCGCTTAACTATGCAAAAACATACAAATCTGGGCATTTTAGGTATTGTGGTACCGGTACCACTGCGGTCGGTACGACATCGAACCGATGCAGCAGATTAGTGCGGTGCCGCTTGTATCGTACGGTGCCGATTGGCTATTAGATTGGTGGTACCACCTGTTTTGTACCGGTACCGCCTCGTAATTTTTGCCTAGAAATGCTAATTTTGCATCTTTTGGTACCAATTCTCTTCATCTGACTTCTATATTCATAATACACGAAGTCAACATGGAAGACTCATCAAACTCCCTCCATAACACTCAGATGGTGATTTGAACCTCTATTAACAACCCTAGGTGAAAATCTAAAATTAACCCAAGGTCCACCAATTTCTACAAAATCATGTATAAATAGGAGGATTCCTTCTTAGTTTCACCAATTAGGGTTTCCCCATAACCTCCCGACAAATCTAGAGGTTTGGGTGATCTCTTCACAAAAACCACAAACAGGAACATTAATGCCAAACCAAAGCCTTAGGAATCAAACCCATGATTTTCAAGATGAAAACATACCTTGGTTGTATTGCATGTCTTCTCCACTTCTTCTTCACTCTTCTTCCTCCTCTTCTCTTCTTTTCTCCACTTCCTCTCTCTCTTAGTTGCCCTAACGCGAATGAGAACAAAATGTGATTTTTGTTTGTCTCATCTCCTATTTATAGTCTAATCTTTCTCTTAATTGCAAAGGGGTCCTTAATCACTTTAATATTGCAAATCAACCTATTCTTTTCATTTAGTATACCATCTTCTCAAATTACCAAACCTCATCTCCTTTTGGGAATTTACAATTTTACCCTTGTTCTATTACAACATTCCGGGTTCATAAATTTATCATTTCACAATTTCGTCCTGAACCACAACTCCCAAAAATATTACAATGACACTTAGTGCTCATATGCGCCCCTGCGGTTACATGTACCGTACACCTTCTCGGGACGAGGCATTACACAAGGACTCCTTTATCTGATTTTCTTATATTGGTGGGTCCATTTCGAAATATAAATCCAAACTTGTACATATTGACATAACCGTCATGAATTCTTCCAAAGATTATAACTTCCCTATACTACGTAGTGGTGTTTAAAATGTCAGTACATATATTCTTGAGTCCCATTTACTTGTACTTACACAAGTTGCCTTTATCTCCCGAAAATATTATTTACATTACAAAGCGAGTCAAGAAACCTACATATATGGTGGACTCTTGTCTTTGTGTTGGCCCCTTGTCAAATACGGAATGCCTCAGATGTCCTCTTCAATACCTACACGGATGAAACACCCGTGCTAAGCTTATAGCTTAGTAGAAAAATAGATAATATATATGACCATAACAATGGTCCTCAATTACAATATACATATTCAACAGTTTCTAATATATGGAGATTTTCATAATACTCTGGTAGGAGTGAAGAGCGAGAAATCTTGTACGGAGGGTGCCCGTAGTTTACCTTCTGAACAAAGCGATTACTTGTGATTTCGGTATAATTATTCCATATATCCACATTATTGATTCTTATCATATAAATGTTTTCTTGTATAAACCGAAAATAATGAATAGGAAGATAAAACCCGTGATGCAGAAGTACGGTGCAAATCTTGACAGGTGTGAAGCGCAAGCGAGAGGCGTACTTTGCCCATGTAACGAGTCTTGCGTAGCACTGTAGGAGTACCGTGGCACTAGCGGGAGTGTCGTAGCACTGAGCAGTGCAGCTTGTGTCAGGGCGTGCGCGCATGCGCGAAGTGTTGTACTTTTCAGAAAGAGTGCCGTAGCACTAATCAAGGTGCCTATTCATTCGCTATTGTGGGTCTTAGGCGAGACATACAGTGCTGTAATGTTCGCGAAGCTTGTTCTATTCTTAATCACATTATGGCCAAGGCCAGAGACAATATTTGCTCAGCGATAGGATCGTTGAAGAAGGAAGCCGTTGAAGCGGCGGGTTTTAAACGACTCATATAACTTGTATGCCTCTGACCTTTCCTTCCCTTATTAGGATGCTCAGGTAATCAGTGGATGATTGCTAGGAATTAATGAAAGAGAAAACAAAAAACGAGTTTGCTCGGTATGCCTAGGCGAAGCAATGCTATCTTACAGTGGAGAGGTTTCCTAAATGAAGTGTGCCGCCTAGGCGGATCAGCCCAAACTGGGACCATGGGTTTTTCAGTGGGTTCCTCTTCAGCCCGGAGACCTCACAGCTTAAATGATGTTCACACTAAAGCGTAGAGAGTCGGATTTACCAGAAATGGGCGGTTTCCTTTTTTTCACTAGAAATTTGTAATCAAAGAGCAATAAAAAAACAAAATAACTCAACGGACTTAAGCCAACCTAAAAATACATTTATAATGAAAGTTAGGGTTTTCCCTAACCCAAACATAGACAAAGCGGGAGTTAGGTTAATTTCCTAACATCAAATGAGAGATTTCCATACTAGGATTCCATACTTATAGTTTCCATACCAAAACCAAAATGAACCCTGACCTTCCTGTTGGATAACTTTAATAACCCTTTTGTCGGATTTTCCTACCTGACCTAGACAGGAAGGATTTGTGATAGTTTCATACTTTGATCTTCTTGACCCTTCATCGTTTCTGAACTTATTCACTTCTTCAATTCCTTTACTTGATCCAGTAGACCCATTATGGAAAAGCAAACTGATTGTTCTCCTCAGCTGCCACTAGCCAAAACGACAAAATGGGAACTCCTCTGTCTAATAAGGCCATATTTTGGCTGGCATTCAGCCCTCAATTTTCCTTTCATTTTAGTCCTTCACCTTTCTTCTATTTGCAATTCATCTTCATCTTATTTCTACTTTATATATAATCTTCTATATCTTACTGTCTTTGGGTCCTTAATTGGCTTAAATTACTAATTTACCTTTAATACTTAAATTTCAAATACAAATTTTACTTATATTATACTACAAAATGTAATAAACTATTAGATTTCATTTGATTCATACAAATGTACTACGATTTAGTTGTGGAATCCCTTGGTCGAATCACATTTGGAACTTTTCCTTTCATTTAACCACCATTCAACATGAACACATAGCCTGATTGAGATTTAAAATCATCTCTATCATATTGGAAGTTGGCATCCATATACCCGCTTACAATAAGATCACTATCTCCATAAATCAAGAACAAATCCTTAGTCCTTCTGAAATGCCCAGGATATTCCTTGACAGCCTGTTCACCGAGTTGGCGAGTATCTGACACTCGGAGCATATGATACATCGGGTCTGGTATAACACCCATGCACATGATGATCCACATGAAAGGCATATGGGATCAACGCACTCATATGTGTCCCTATCTATCTTCTTTGGACATAGATTTACAGGAGGGTTCTCAGTATCTGTCATGGGAATATATCCTCTTGGACTTCTCCTTATAAACCTCTTTAACATAATGTGTAGCGTGAAAGATATGTGCCTTACAGATCCCATCTCTATAAATCTTAGTCCCCAGTATGAGTCGCTTCTCAAAGGTCTTTCATGGAGAAATTCTCTTGGATAGCCAATTTTTGATCAGTTATAATATTAGGCGTCTGTTTCCCCATCAGGGTATGTAATACATACAAACCACATGGTCATTGCCTTCCGTATATTCTTGCACACACCTGAGGCTCATCAGTTTGACGAAACCGACTTCTTTAGTTATCTCCATGATGGAATTAACTAGATGTTTGCTTAAATCCATAATGGATCTATGAAGTTTACTTTCACGCCACTGATGTAAAGCCTTTACTGTTGTGTCGCTATACTTCCTCGGATATAGGTTTCCGTGAGGAAAGCTAGGCTTCACATCATTTAATCATATTTCATAATCATAATGAGAAACAATGTGGAAAATTCATGGTTTAAGCATGGTTGGACTCGAAGTCACCGTCTCTGCCTTCAATTCCTTAATCTTCGCGAATAACCCACTCAGCTACAGACTACAACTTTATGGAGCAATCTGTCCTTTCCCGCCTCCGTCTTCTTTTGAAGATCCATTTGCTTCTGTTTTATACTGGGTGGATCAACTAAGTCATATGGACATCGTGGATCATCTCTGTGTCCTCATCTTGTGTCTTCGGACCTGATTTGAAGGTTATCATATAATCATAGAGATATATCTCTGGACTTCTCCATGCTAAACCTCTTTGTTTTTCTTGTCATGTGTATGAACTACTGAGACCATGACACTAGGTCTATCTCTACATAAATCTTAATCCAATATGTACAGATTGGCTTCTCAGGATCTTTCATGGAGAAGATGCTGGATATTAAATTTTGATAGGATTGTAATATTGGGCGTTTCCTGTCGGAGTATGTCATCCACTTAACACTATCAGTGTTACAATCCACCTCTTCTTTGTACACACAAAGGCTCATCTCAGTTGAAACGAACTCTTTGTTGTCTCTGTCAAATGGATGTTCTAACTCTTAGATGTTTGCTTCAATCCATAAATGGATCTATGAAGTTTGCATACTTTACTATCATTTTCAGATATAAAGCCTTCATATTGTGTCATGCACACTTCCTCGGATAGGTTTCCATTGAGGAAAGCCGGCTTCACATCCATTTATACTCTTCCTCAAATCATAATCGAAACAATAGCTAGAAAATCCTGAGATTTTAAACATAGATTTCTGGACTCAAGTCTCGTTATGTAATTCATATCTGTTTTCTTAATAACCTTACTTTGGCTTACTTATAGAGTAAATCATTCTGCTTCCATATAGATCTTCTTTTTGAAGATCATTTTGCTTCCTATGGCTTTTATCACTTTAGGTGGATCTTGACAGTCCATTATCAGTTTTACAGCATCATTGGTCATAAAACTTCATGGCTATGACATTTGTCGGACTTTAAACTAACAAAGTTCTTGTGTTAGTAGGCATGTATTTCCCTATAGACAATACATCTATTTTTTGTTCATGAGTGAAATCCTGTCACCGGAGAGTGCTATCTGCATACATGAGGTGCTTAATAAGCTAGAAAGTGCGTTTATACTAGTTCATCTTCATGAATGCATAGCTTCGGAACCGAGTCAGGATGAGATCGTCATGAGAAATCTTGAACTTCTGCTAAAGCTAAACTTTGCATCACAGTCATGTAGGAAGAAACTCTTTCTCTAGAAGACATGTCTTTGAAACAATACCTTGCTGGCACCAAAATGTTTATAAATTGATATCAATGGTTTCTTTTGGATATCTGACACAAACACTTATCAGGACTCAGTTTCAAGCTTGCTGCATCGACTCTGTCCCGACCATAATTAGGACAACCCCTCTTTCATGTGAGAAAGAATGAGGTTTTGTGTTTCATAATATTTTAGAATAAATTCAACTGACTTGGTTGAAACTTTGTTCAAAATGTAACTATTGGTTTCAAGTCATAATATTTAAAGGTTTGGAGTGGTCATACCACACATCATCGACCTTCTCATAATATAACAAAGTTGGTTCTCCTTTCAGACACCATTTGTGTTGTGGTGTCTAAGATCAAGTCATTGGATAGTCCATTATTCCTTAGACAATCCAAGCGCTAAACACAAGTAATGCCACTGAGTCTAGTCTAGAGTGATTCGCCTCTCCCGAGTTCCCTACCTCATTTATGAATTCTTTGAAACTTTAAATTGCTCAGACTTGCATGCCTGCTGAATCTGATACCCATGCTCGTGAACAGTCATCGATAAGGTTCTTAAATGGTAAACCACCTACAAGCATGCATGGACATAGGACTGCATTGGTATGTATTAGGTCTAATGGTCCACTGCTGTTCACCCCCCTTCCATTAAGGCAGCTTAGTCATCTTACTGCGAAACACGATTCACGTGTCAAAATGATTCATAATCAAATGTTTGACTACGCTCTTAGTACCGCTTCAGTTAATATTGCATCTGTTATCGCTGGCCAAGACAACAATATAAAGCGATGATGATTTGAATATCTACGCACTGTCTTTTATTGTCATTGACATTTAGATTAAGTTTGACATATTAATATATGAAATCCATTGTTTTAAAAATACCACCAAATTAACAAAGTGTATTTTAACATGTAATATTAATTAAAATTTAAATGGAAACCTTTCTTCCAACAAAACATAATAATATTAGTTGTCCGTGACACATGAAGCAATTTTCAAGTTTAAACAAAGTCATTACTGGAGGTCCAACGAAGCCCTAACCTTAGTACTTCTAACCTCTGAAGGCAGTTCCCTGCCAGGTCAAGCTATACTTGCCCCTATATATTTATGTGTGAAATTGCAAAAGCTATTTAATACCCAAAGATTGTCTATGAGAAAGCATTCTTTGTCTTCCTGCTAGACAATGGTGCATCATATATACCTTCTTCTTCGACTCATGTAGGCCTTTTCATTTCTCTTCCAGTAGCCTTCTTACAATGATGAGTACCCAGGGAGATGCCATAGCACTTCTTCTTTGTTCGCCCTCCCTTTTACTTGGTGATTTTCTCTTCTTTTGTTCTTAGACTCTTAAAAATCACAAACATATGGTTTACCTTCTTCTTAGAATTGGGTTATTTATTTTTAATGAGATTGAATATCTAAAGTATGAATCTCTTATATTATCTTTTAGTTGAGTGCAAATTGTGCAAAACTATCATTAGCTTCTTAAATTAGTGTATTCATTATCCATACCAAACTTCAGATGATTAACTTTAATATATTTGATCGGGATGAATCATGAGTGCATTTATTGAATTCTGATGGCTTTGTAACCCAATGCATGGTTCAAGTACTTTTCTCACTAACCTCACGCTAATCCCTCATATTATGTTGTTCTAGAATATGACGATGTTGAATCAAAGGCGGCTAAGGCAGAAACACGAGCAATGCAATGTAAAGAAATGAAAGCTCTTGGACTTTACTCAGCAATGACACTTTCTTCTTCTGTGAAGGCCTTTATCGTCGTAACAAACACAAATCTTGAAAATCAAAAGCTGGGTTTCTTTGTTCTGGCTCCCACCTTCGCCTTGAAAGCGAGGTTCCTTTCTGTCAGGTGACCTAGCTTCGGGTGCATTAGTGGGCTTCCAATATGTCTCGGAGTATAAAAAGGAGTAATTTGGCGAAGAGGGGTTGGATCGGGAAAGGTGAGGCAAGAGAGAGTCAGATGAATGGTCGGGGAAAGATCGCGAAGACGGGAGTTTACAGTTTCTTCCTGCCCTTAATTTAAATTCTGATGTGGGTGATGAGACTAATTCTTTTCTCTGGGGTTTGCCAACCTTAACCCACAGTTTGATCGTTGATTATCATTTGTTATTTAAGATATATGTAGTTTATCATTTGCTTTAATAATGGGTTTAATTACATGTTATTATGCAGAGTCGTGTGCATCATAAAAATGAGTTTGAGATGTTCTAGGACATGATTCAAGCTGCTGCCAGGCAATGAAAACTTGAAAATATTCAGAGGCTGCAGAATTAATGGCACTAGAGTTTACATTTAGCATTTCAGTCGAGGTTGAGACAAGATCAATCTATCATGGTGAGATAGGAAATATATATCTGAGAGAATATCTTGTGGAAAGATCGACAGCCAACATAACTCATATAAGTCCTTAAGTGAATTAAATATCAAAGTGGTAGAATAGTGGCTCTAATATTTCTCATGTGATATAATTCAATACATTCAATTTAATCTTTTATTAATTTAAGTAATTTAGTATGAATTCACTTTTTGGATAGATCCAAATATTGCAAAGTCATTAAATCGTTAGTCGACAGCTTCTCTTCGAGGAATGACTTGACTAACCACTACACCACGCGTCGGCTTTCGATGTGTATACTTACACTTTGGGTTGCCTTTTCCCACCCTAATCTTACACCTCACTTGCATTTCGTTAAGTTTTGGCGTCGTTTTCGGGGAGAAGTTTAGTATTAAATATTGACAATATTACCATAGATAGTACTTGGATCAATTTTTCACCGTCCTTCTACCTTCTTGATCAATTCATCTTTACTTTTTATTCTGTTCAGTGTTCTTAACTGTGCGTCATCTTTGTGATTTGGTTTCGTTCTTATCTGGCGATTTCGGGAAAGTATTTGAGTGCATGCAAAGATAGGGCATGAGGCTAGCTTCCATTTGATTTTGAACGAAACGGACATTGCATGAGTGCGTAGAGGGCCCGTAACTATTTAAAATCATACGGCGTCCGATGGCGCGGGGCGGTTCATGATAGGGATGAACCCGCGGTGACGAATGGACCAAAACTGAAATCGGCCACCACACCCTTTGCTATGCTTTGATAATTCGCATATGCTCACTTGGGGCACCTTTACCACTACGATTATTGATCGGCTATCTGACGACCTATACATAAATAACTGATTAAGAGTGTGCTGCTGATGCTGTATCATCAGTTCATGATTGGCCCAGACTTCATTCACCTTGACTAACTTTGTGAGTATCTTGTCGGTTCAATACAATAATTGCTGAAACTCTGTTGACTCTTCCGACCATCCATGACATTCCGAACTCAACTTTAGTTGACCAACTCTTTCGTTTCCATCACCTCATGGAATGACTTAGTCTGGCGCGGCCAAATTTTATACCCCTCAAATCGCTCATTGGTGAAAAGTCTTACATTATTATTTGAAGACCTTATTTGAGCTTGGGAGGAATTTCATGAGCTATTGAGGAGATGTCATCATAGATTAACTAAGTGGATGTTTACATCAAGACCTCTGACAGTTTGAGTGCCCTCGTGGATAATCATTAGTGCTGGCGGCGATGCTGCGATGAAGAAAACCATAGATCAAAACTGTGAGATCATGGAGGATTGCATGGCAAGACTGATGACTTACTAGGAATCCCTCGTGAAGGAAGCGGGACACGAGATTCTAATTAATTTGGTAAATCATGTTTGCATGATTAACTTCAATGGCTCCAAAGCAGGGCTCGATCATGCTGTCAGAATGTGGTGGAAATTGAATCTTAATGAGTGGACAACACGATCTTGGGTATCAGTCAGGCGGTTGTTTAATGGCTTGGACCCAATATGCGATGAGTCAGAATCAAACCCAACAAAGGTATGGAGCCGAAGTGCATATCATGGAATACCCAGGAATCGTCAGAATCAGTTAGGGATGGTGAAAGGCCCGGTACGGAATAGTGAGCTCAGTTGAACTACAGTTGGAGATAAGTGAGAATAACATTGCACACACCAGAGTGGACCTAGACCTTTTGAAGCAGACTTTGGAACAAGCACTGCTGTGCTCACCTCACACTACACCTTTATGGGCTAGGACCAAGGTGGATGCAAAGCCAGGCCTGATTGAGCGTCGGAGGCCCCTGATTGAGAGAACTTAGAGTGCTAGAATGGAGCCCCGAATGTGCGATGTTAGCCAGGAAGTGCAGGGGCGTGCAGGAAGTAATTTGAGGTGACCTAGGCAGAAGGGTGGCTAGATGTTAAGTGTCACATTAAGGAGTGGCGAGCTAATGCACCAGACCACCGATGATAGGGAGGTAGAGATAGAAGAGAGTAATCATCATATCAGTTAATAAGGTAGTAGAGGAACAACTCATACAGGAAAGATTCCAGGTAGAAAAGAAAGCAGAGTCAGAGATGGAAATACAAAGGGTGAACTTACTATCAGTCATATATACTGAAGGTAAAGATGGACAAGCAATTCTACCAGATTAGGTGTTGTATATAAACATTCACTAAAGTGTGAGTAGATGCCAGTTCACGTGAAATTCATGAAGGAAATACTATCTAGAAAAGGTCAAGAAAGTTATAATTTAAGAGACGATGGCCTCAGAAATTAGTGCCGTGCAGCAACAAAAACTGCCACAGTGAAAGATACTGGTAGTTTTACCGTAGTGCACAATTGGAAATTCCATCTTTGAAGAAGGTCTGTGTGTGATACGGGAGCAAGTATTAACTCATACACTACCTACTGGCGGTTGAGTTCAGGTGAAGCTTCATGGCTCCTGATACGCTCGAGTTGGTAGATAGGTCTGTGAAACCACCCTCGGGGGGGTGGCGGAGTTGGGTGGGGGTGATGGAGCGTTACGGTCAAAGTGGACAAGTTCATCTTTAAACAGATTTCATTGTTCTTGATATGGAAGATAAAGAATACCTATCATCTTGTTTGACCATTCTAGCAACTGGCGAGGCACGATTGATGTGCAAAGGGCTGTGAGCCCTAGACCCAGGAGATCACCTTTGTATGTTGTTATAGAAACCATATGACTACCTGTAAGATGCCTGGTTCTCAACCCCGAAGAGGATCTTGCGAAGTAGAGTGGTAAACTCTTGAAGGATAGAATCACCTAAATATGCCTGACGAATTACCAGAAGATCGAGGGCATGGTAGCCAAAATAGTCCAAGCTTGCTATGAGCGTGATTTGAAGCACTATAAAAGTCTTTGCAGTTATGATCCAGTTCTCTGGAATACAACATGTTGTTCGTGGGGAATGTAGAGCTAATGGCGTTAAACATAGTGCTTCTTGGGAGGCAACCCAAGCATTATGAGATTCTCTTTTCCCTCATTTCGTATTATCTCCATTCCTGTTTATTTATAGTTTTTTGCTTTTTTAGGCATCCTAACCTTAATTATCTTTAAAATCTTGATGAATCTTAAAGGTGGAGGGCAAAGACATAGTGCCCATACTTTCTGGTCCACCGGTGGCAAGCTCCATTCGATCGAAATATCTTGAGGCAAGCCTTACGGTCCTTGGCTTGTGGCTTCGCTTCGCCACTATGAGGCTAAGCCTTCGCCGCAGCGAACCATGCTACGCTGTTGCGTAGTATGTCTTCACCGCGGCAAAGCGGCTCGTATTCCAGGCCTCTATAAATACCCGCGATGGACATTTGTTCCCTCCTAACAATTTTGGTAGACCCCTTCGTTTCATGTGCTCTTCTTGAATTTTTTTATATTTTGAGCGGGTTAGTAGTATTATGGCGCCTAAAGCTGCGTCCCAGCCGGGAACGCAGCTCGGAGCTCCATCGGGCGGCTACCTCCCGCCGGACGTCCGTGCCGTTTCATTTCTCGGGAAGCAGAGCGGCTCTACCACGAGTTGCTTTGCAACCGTTCCTTCATCTGGGCGGGGTTTTTGACCTCAAAGTGAACACTATAATTTCACCATCTAGACTGGTTGGCAGACCTTGTAGCCTCCGACCCCGGAGTAGCGGTCATTGCGAGTTCTACTCGGCACCGGCACTGGTGGCTGATGTTTGTTCCTAGGTGGTGGAGTTGGCTTGGCCGGACCATCGGCAGTTTACCGAGTTGAGCAGCGGCAGTGGAGAGATGCGAGAGCTTTATTCGAGGATACGGACTTCCAGGGCTTGATGCAGGAGCTTACACAGGGCCAAGGTGTGTGGAGGCGCCATCCGTTGACTGGTGAGTTCACCACATTTCCGATGACAGCACTCACGCCCGTGGCGAAGGTTTGGTATAATTTTTTATGTGTTAAGATTAAACCTTCACTGAATCTCATTGTAAGCCCAAAGACAGAGAACTGATCCTCCCCTACCATGACCAAAGGATTTCAGTTTAGCATCGGGATGGTCATTGGCGAAGTGTCAGTCGACTCCTGTGAATATTGCTTGGTACTTTGATCCTCTGATCACTAAGCTATCTTTGATCGGCCAGGAGTTAAAATCGGACTCAGGAGTAGGCTCTGACAATGCACTGCCCATTCCAGCGCCCGGGCAAAGTTCGGGAGCCTTGTAGTCGATGGCGAGAAGGCTGTGATGATGTCTGGCCATTACAATATTAGCGACCTAGTGGTGCGACCACAGTCCCTCGATTGACCGGGTCCTTGCGATCAAATCCATGCACTCATTACCTGTTTTGACGCCTTTTGGGATGATTCTTAAGAGCACCGGGTTGCCCTAAGCTAGGACATGGATTCCATCAAGGCTGAGATGGCCGCCATCTGCCATCTGGGGATCGGATCATAGCGACTAACTGGCTTACATCATTTCTACAGCGCCACGCCGCCACCACCAGTGATTTTAAGACTTATTTCTTTACCTTTTTCTTTTACGCCGTGAGGACAACATGCGTCTTAAGTTTGGGGGTGTGTGTATGGGATATAGGCTATATGACCTAGTTTATTTTGACTTGAGTTTTATTTAACGGTTTATTTTGCTATTTTGCATGGTCAGATCCATTTTTAGGCGTATATTAGGTTGTTTTATGCACCAACATGTATGCAAATTGCACATATTAGAATATAGCGGAGTCTCGGAGTTGGTGGCAGTATCTTGCCAATTTTGAGCATGATGACAACAAAGGAGTTGTAGTAATCGCAAAAAACAACCCGTATTCATTGGGTAGGACTTGAGGCTGTTTATGTTGTTTGCATTGTGTAAAGTCAAGACTAACCATGTCAGCCACCCCTTTAGATCTCAGAGGCTTTCCAATTCCCAAAGTAGGCTATCCTGCACACACACACGTGATCTTAGGAGTATCTTTGTTTCGACTCTATCTAAAGTCTACGAGACCTTAGGAAGTAAACACACCTAAGTGGGGCGTATGAAAAGATACTTCTTCGAACTAAATAAAAATAATAATAATAACAGTGATTTTATCAATCGGGTCTGAGGCGCTGAAGTGGGACACTAACATTTGTAATGTCTTGAACCTTGTTGGCGGGAGCCATTGACTCTTGCACCTTTACATGGGACGGAGGATGGATGATCTGCGATCTGGGACCTCGGGGTTTGGTTGGAGTGTTTGAGGTGAAAGTTCTGAAGGTGAATACTATGGGTGCCTGTAGCGAGTGAGAATCACTAATGGATCTTGTTGGGAACCTCTGAAACCTCTCTCAGTCTTGATACCTCTTCGGATTTGTCTTGAGATAATCCTTGGAGTAAATCGATGGGCTCAGTGGTCGTTCTCATCCTTCCGTGCTTCATTCCAAATGATGAGTTGGGATTCAAGTTTGGAATATGAGTCAAACTATATACGAGAGGATACGCACTAAGCGCACTTAGACTCCTTGGGAAAAATTATTGAGCATTAAAAATGGGTTGACCTACTTAAGTCAGCAAAGATTTGTTTGATTGCCGGATCGCGAAAAACTCAAATAATTATGAGGTGACGTCCTTGGATCTTTTGAGCGGATTAATATGGACTCCTTCTTGTTGTTGTCATGTGTTGCTTAGCTCATATTGTCATATAGTTTCCACGTTATTCTTGTGTGTACCAGTTGGAGTTTATTCTTATGGGGATTAGTAAAAAATAAGTTTAAAAGTTATTAGTGGGATAAATCTTTGCCTTCCACATTTCTGATTAAAATTACCGAATTGTTCTTCATAGCTCAAATCATGATGCAGTCTTTTCATTAATATCCACTTCAATCTACCATTAATTATATACTATGATTCGTGAACCTGGCGTCTGTTGGAATCGAGGCGATGACCCTAAAGGCAGAAAAAGCAAGTCAGCAGAAATGACAAAGGCCGCAGCGGAAGGCTACTTGTTGCCGTGGCGAAGATGACTGGTGTTCTTTGTGAACCCCTTCTGCGACCATTAGAAATCCTGAAATCAAAGGCTGGAGTCTCGCACTCTGGCTCTATATGTGACAGCCCCTTTCATTCAGAGTGGAAAAAAACCTAGCTTTCTACGCCATTGATGAGCCCGTCTCGAGGTATAAAAGGGAAGTAATTCTCTGCGAAGGGGATGGATCAGGGAACAGGTGGGAGATCAGAAGTCAGATCGAGCGGATTACAGGAAGTCAGCGAAGGCAGGGTTTCAACAGTTTTCCTTATTCACTTCATGATTCGAATTCTTCAATAATAGATAATATGATGAACTAATTCTTTTCTCTAGGGTTTCCAACCCTAACTTTTCATAGTTGATCGTTGATTTTAATTTAAACTTATTTGAATATTAATATGAGTTCATACGTTTGCTTTAATTATGGGTTTAATTACATATTTATTACCGTACGGCCCGATTATGTGGCATGCTAGCTGGGATTTTGAGATGAAGAAGATAACTTCTAAGGACATGGTCAACGACACTTGGGTAGTCGAAAGACCAGAATATCAGGCTGCAAGTGTGGCACTAGGGTTTGCATTTAGCGTTTGGATCGAGGGTTGGCGGAGATGCAATATCTGCCCCATTAGATAAGTAAATATATATGAGAAATATCTTGTAGGAAGATCGACATGACATAACTCATATAAATATTCAATAACAAGTCCTTAATTAATTGACATCCATCAGAGTGGTAGAGCGGTAAAAACCCTAGGTTTCTCATCATCGATATAATTGATATTCGATTTAAAACTTATTAATTGCATTAATTGGTTACCAATTCACTTTAGGATTAGATCCAAATATTGTCGAAGTCATTAAATCAGTAGTCAACACGCTTCTCTTCGAGGGAACGACACTTAACTAACCACTACCTCCAATCAACTTGGCATTATACTGCCTGGGTTTGCACTTCCCACCTAATTTTACACACTCACTTTTGGCCCGTCAATATCTATTCATCTTCAGTGTGTACTGTACCGGAGATGTCCTCTCTTGCATCTTTGATCGAAAGAGTAGTTTAGAGACCTCGAACATTTCGGATCTCACTTGCTCATGAAAATTCCTTCAGATAAACTACTATGGCATGAGCTGTCATAGCCTCATGTTGTTTCCGAAGCTCTAGTGACATAGATGCAAGCATGATATATGCGACAATGACATTGTCATAAGGATGCTTCTGATATGTGTTTTGATCTTTATCAGATGCATCAACAATAGGGGATTATGGGAGTGGGCCATCAAGGACATAGACTATTCTCTCCGCCTTAAGAACAATTCTCAAGTTCCTTAGATCCATGAAGTTAGCTACCAGTGACTTATGCATCAATGTTAATTATAGTTATTATTGATGACATGGTTTGAGCTAACAACTAGTCAGAAAAAGTCTGCATAGATTGTACTTTAAAAATGCATAATTATTATGAAGCGATAGTACATTGGTCTCGCTGTTTTATTGCAATCGATGGCTTACCATTTATTGATGGGAGAACCTTTATGGAGGCTCTGAACGATTCGATATCGAGTATCGCAAGGGCAGCCCAGCGGGTTTGACAACAGGTTAACGGGCAGATATGTGTCCATACCAATAGCAATTTCATGCAACTTCTCCGAAACTATTGCTATCGCTCTTGATTTGCGCACTATCATTGGGCTATCAACTCATGATGCATATTGCATCTCTATATGCACTAACTTTAACTACATCTACATCCAACATTAGTATGGGTTTCCCAACAAGCTAATGAGTCTAGTCAAGGCCAGCCCACTAATCAGGAAACTCATTTCCATGGATATAACATTTCCTTGTGGAGAGGGCTTGGGTTTACTGATGAGTGTAAAATTCATCTATGTTTTGAGTTCATTTCACATGCTATTTATAGCATATTATATCCATATTCATATAAAGAAACTCTTGGCTGCTAAAACTTGGTTTTGTAGGATTTTGGATGACCGATGATTTAGTAGAAAAAAGATGCAAAATGTTTCCAAAAAGAGAGTTAATCGGATGTTCTGACCTTGCGTCATTTGGAAGATGAATGTTTCTCGTATCATGTGGAAGCATCAGAATGGATTCCCAAACTCCTCATGGTTGATCTATTCAAAGAGATTTTTAACACGACACCTCACCTGCCCAAATATAGGTTCAAGTAAGAGATTATGATTCAATAAGTCTGAAAAGAAAACAAGCTACTGAGTATAAATAAATGCCGCGACAAAGCCAGCGACAAAGCTAGAAGACAAACTTTTTAGTGACAAGGGACTTGCGTATGTCACGACATAGCGAAAACAAGCAAGATGGCTTTGTCACAACAAAGTTTTTATTATGTCACCTATAACTAAATCAAAACTTTTTTATCACAACAAAGTTTTATTATATTTTTGCGACAAATCAGACTAAACTAAGACAAACACATTAAATAAGTTTTGTTCTGTCTTGAACTTTTTGGGCCTTACCAGAAGTGATTTCGTGACTCAAGTGTTGAAAAAAAACCAGAAAGCCCTAAAAATTGTTATTTTGGCCTGTTTTCAAGCCCATTTTCACCCGAGGACTATAAATACTCATTTTTTTTTATTTGTGAGGGGCGAGGGGAGGTGAGAAAACTCTCATTGGGTTTCTCCTCTACAAACCTTCATTTTTTAGTTTAACTCAGACTTTGATTTTTATTAAAATCTAGAGTAGTTTTAGAACATATTTTAATTTGTATTGAAGATATTTTAATTGTTGTACTTAGAGATTTACATTTATTTACATTGAGGAAGAAGATTGAAACAATTTGGGTTTTCTCTCATATGTCTTGATTTCTTTCTTCATTTTCTTACTTGTGTGATTAAGTGATAGTGAAATCCCGATGTGGAACATTAAACACCCTCTGGGATAAGGATTATTATTCGAACATTCAGATTTGGCAGGTGTGGTTATTTTGTGGGTTTGAAGGCTGAATTTATATAATCGGCACTGTTCATGTAATGAACTGTTCTAATTATTAGTATATTATACCCAGAAGGCTGTATCTGTCTGCATTTCAGATCACCCCAAGGCAACACAGAGATGGACTACATAAGAGCAAGAGCGATAACCGAGGTATGATAATTTGATATTTTAGAACTAATGAACTTTAAATATCACTGGACTAAATCACTAGTGATATTTATACACAGTAAGACCACTCTTTGATCTATGGGTTTAATAATTCTGAAGTTATCTCAATTTTGCAAGATAGTCTTGATCAGGTGTTAGTAGATTCTAATAAGAATCAGAGCATTCTAATGAATTGCAGATTGAGGTACCAATTGCATTGGAAAATGCTTGTATTATCTTGTCTATAGGTATTTTTATTTCAATCATAAGAAATGGTTGTGAAGTGCTGGTTTAGGAAAAATAACTAAATCTGAAAGAGGATCAAATCCTAAAAGTAGCTATTTGAACCAATGGCTGGTTTAGAATATGGTTATCTAAATAAATAGTAGAGTAATAGTCATAGAGTATTCAAAGTTTATACTACATTTGCTCTGGATAAATCCAGCATTAAACTCACAAGTCTTAGACTTATTAGTAAATTGATTGTTAATTAATTATCCACATTCTAGTGTTTCTCTTCTAGCACTTTTGAGACTTAAGTAATTATTTGTTTGGTATATTTTAGGATTAGTTTTAAATCAGTTTTTATTTCAGTTAAATTGATTTTTATCCACATCTATTTATTCGCTAAATAGTGAAAATTACGTAATCAAGATTATGATTAATTGAGAGAACCTTGAATCCACCTCGTGGGTACAATATCCGGGCGTCGGGTCCTTTGTGCCCAACATGACCCATGCACTTGCGGAAAGGGATGAGTGTTGAGTAATACTTTTCAATTTCAGTTTTTGAGTACACTTACTTTTGTTTCAAATCAGTTTTTGATTATTCACCACATTCACTTCCTTGGCCATATTTTCATATATATATATCATTTCGTCCTTACAAGTTTTTGGCATCGCTGCCGGGGATTGGCACAGTTCAATTTCTCTCATTGGAAATTGACATTTTGAAGAACAGGTGATTTGCTAATTTAGACAATTTTTATTTTTTATTTGTGGTTGTGATTTATTTCTTAGATTGATTATACATTTTTTACTATTAAGTATTTGTACGCTTCTCTATTTTTCTTCTTGTTTGTTGGTATTTATGGAGGAACATTCAATAGAGAGATAGGTTTGCCATAGAGAGCCAAGCAGACACTTCTTCATCAGTGGACCAAGAATTCTGTGACTCACTCATGGGGAAAGGGTATGCACTATCAAAGTTCAAACTCCACATTTCGGGAGAAAGAAGGATTATCACTATTAAGGAAGCTGATTTTTGACCTACTGGATAAGAACAAGACAGTGATTAATCTTCATGAACAAGAATTTCCAGATTTAGATACCTTCAAGTTCAACACTAATGCTAGATTGAAAAATGTAGAAGTTCAAATGAGACACTTAATCTAAGCATTTAAGGAAAAATTCTCTAGAACCTCTCCTAGTAACACTTTGACAAATCCCAATGAATGCATGGATACTCCTAACTGAAGCGGTGTCGCAGATTTCTATCACGAAACCTGTGGAAGAAGGTGAGAAAATAGGATGAAATTGAGAAAAAGGACTCTCTTTGAAGAGTCGACAATTGGATAAGCCCGAAATTTGAAAAAGAAAGTCAAGTGATGGCTATTGAAAACATCTTAGTGAAGATTGACACATTTACCTTCCCCATAGATTGCATGACTTGGGGCATTGAAGGGGATCTACAAAATTCTTAAATATTAAGAAGACCACTTACTTCCTCAAGTCAAGCATGGATTAATATCAATATAAGGGAATCACCTTGCGTGGGTGGGAGAAAGCTAAGTTCGATCTCATTGACCATTGCAACTGGCGGAGTAGAAAGAACTATGTGCCACGAAGATTTGTAGCTTGCTTCCATCCCAAAGAGGGTACATGGCTAGAAATCCCATTTCTCATAGATGTGCTTGCATCTGCAGAATATAAAGGGGAATGTTTTGAAGAAATTGTGGCTGAACCATTAGCCACAATTAAAGGGGATTTTGAGTTTCTTTCCCCTGTGAAAGAAATCATCCTAGAGCTGAATAATTATAAAGAGGAAGTGTTGTCCAAGATGGATGATTAGCCAAATGGAAGCACTAGTACTTTTCCAACGAGTCTAACTGGACTATAAAAACGGAGCAGCTTCTTGGGTGGCACCCTAGACTAAGTAATAAGGATTCTATCCACTATCTTTTTCTTTTTCTGTTTTTAGTTACTTTATTCGTTTATGTTTTTTATTGTTGGGATGAAAATTCCAGCAGTGTTTTAACTTTGTTTGTGGGGTTTAGAATAGTGGTTAATCCTTATGTGTCGTGACTTCTTTACGGGAGCAAAAGGCGTATCAGGGGTAGCGTACTAATGTCGAGATGCAAGAAAATTTTCAAGGTTCCTATTCAAAGTGACCGATGAACAGAAAGGAGGTTCAGTTTTCAAACTCTCTCTCCTTCACACCTACAGATTGCTTCTTTGGCTCATTGATAGACATTTGAACAATATTCATCTCAAAGTTTAGGGATGTTTACTTTTGAAGTTAGTTTATCTTGTCACCCACATATTGGACATGATAACTTTGAGGATAGTACATAGATTGCTACGGATAATGATTGTGTTGATGCTCAACTTACATCTTAGTTAGGTTTATTGAGTTAATTGAGTTTTGCTTGGAGTAGTTTTGGTATCAATAGGGATCATAATTTGAAACCTTGAGATATAGGCATCGAGATAATAGGACTTATAACAATGGAGTTATCTCTCTGACAGGCTATTTAGTCTGGTTCTATAGAAATGTAGTACATAGTCACTAATACCATGAAAATAAATTTTGCTTAGGTTAGAAGGTTTATGAGAATCCATCTATCTTTGATCCTTTGTAAGTTCAGAAGCTTGTTCTGTGCATCTCTTGAGTGAAATCTAAACCTTGCAGTAATTGAGAAATGATATAGGCCATCCTTGAAAAGTTTGTGCCTTTCAAGTTAAACCATATTAATATGCATATGCATATTCCTCTAGTACCAGAATATTGAGCCTTAAAGAACCAGACTTCTCTTCATCAGAACCAAATCTGAAGCCAATAACCTTCCTATATATCATTACCCACCAATAAAGAACCAAACTCACCCATAACATGAAGACTTGAACATAATTTAGAAATGGAGTGAGGAGCAAGTTCGGGGGAGTTTTTTCCTAAGGAAAAATAACTCCAAATTGGTTGAGTTGAGCTAAGTTGAAATTCAAAAAAGGTTGGTGAAAAGGAAAGGCAAAAGAAAAAAGAAAACAAAATATAGAAAAGAAGAAAAACTAGAATAAAGTCAGAATGAGTGATCTTGTGTGCCTTCGCTTTCTAGTAAAGTAAAATCTAAAGATTTGTCTCAACTCCTAGTATCCTAAGACCAACTGGTATGGGAGCTATTGTTCTAAAGCTCACTAAGGGTTGGTAGAAAGCTTAAGGGGGTTTAGACATTGCACCACTTTAATAACCTTGTCTTGAAGAAAAAGGCTTCTTGGTGTTTGTTGAAAGAAAACAGAATTTGTGTATAGTTGAAAGGTGATATGAGGAGTATGGAATGAGATGCACCCAAACACTTTCCGGTGTTTAGAGGTGTCATTGTTGTGGCGATGGTCGGAATCGGGATGGAAGCGGGAGGCGTGCTATAGAAAAATATGTATGTTTGGGTAAGTTTTAGCCTAAAATGACTACTTAACAACCCTTTACCCAAGCTTTACATTACAAGCCTATAAAGACCTACTTAATCTTGAGAGTTGTGTGTGCTTACATTAGTGGAGAGTGATAAGAACAACAAGCCTATGGAACCTAAATATATTATCTTAGGAGATCCACATACTTATCTCAATTCTCATGAACTCATCTAACCCCAGAATTGATTGGATAGGGAAGACCACACACAACAATTAGAAGACCATGATCATTGTACTAATATTATGAGATTCACTATTAAAATAAATAATTATCTTGATCATATTCTTCATATTCTTGACAAGGGTAATTCTTGAGACACATATCACATACCCTTTGACAAGCTTGATTACTCAGTTTTGGTTAAATAAAAAGGGTGAAATTAACTCTTCTCTTCCATTGCTTAGGGACAAGCAACTTCTTTCTTTTCTTTTCTTTGCTTGAGGACAAGCAAAACTTTAAGTTTGGGGGTGTTTGATGAGTGTAAAACTAAATCTATGTTTCAGTTCAGCCCCATGCTATATATGGCATTTTATATTCATATTCATATAAAACTCTGTACATTTCTTTAAACTTAGTTTTACTGGGATTTTGGATGGAAAACAAGTGATTTAGTAAGAAAATATGCATAATTTTTCCAAAAGAAAGTGTAAATGTCTCATGCACTCCATTGGGAAGATGAATTTTTTTGTATCATCTGGACCATCAAATGGTTCAACTCCACTCATGGTTGCATTCTACATTCAAAGATCTTTCCATTAACACCTCACACACCCAAATTCGAGTTAAAATGAAGAAGTTATGGCCTCAACAAGTTGGGGAAGAAAAACAAGTTGGTGAGTAGAAATAAATGTCGTGACATTTCTAGATTATGTCGCGACAAAGCCAAAAGACAAACTTTGTCGCGACAAAGTTTGTTATATTCCGACAAGCCAAAAGACAAACTAGAAGACAAACTTTGCCGATAAAGTTTTATGTATGATAAGCCAGAATGCGAACTTTATTAAGACTTAAAGTTTTAATATGTCAGCGACATTGTGTTAGGCCTTAAAGTGATGCTCCCGCGACTCAGTGCTGAAAAAAACTGGCCAGAATTGCTATTTTGGCCTGTTTTTAAGCCCATTTTCACCCAAGGACTATAAATACTTTTTTTTTTGAGGATAAGGGAGGAGGTGAGAGAAAACCTCCCATTAGGGTTTCTCTCTCTAAAGCCTTCCCATTTTTTTAGTTTAACTCAGGGCTTTGATTTTTAGTAAATCTTAGAGTAGTTTAAGTAGATTTTATTTAAGCGTGAAAGATATTTCGGTGTCTCAGAGATTCAGATTTCTTTCTTTTGTTGAGGCAATTGAAGCTCAAATTTCTATTTTTCTTTTACTTCTTGTCTCTTGATTTCTTTCTTCATTTTCTTACTTGTTGTTTGATTGGTGATAATTGGAATCCAGTAATGAAACATTAAACACCCTCTAGGGGTGGGGATTAATTGTTGAACATTAAGATTTACAGATTTGTAATTTATTTTGTGGGTTTGAAGGCTGCATTTATATAATCGGTATTGTTCATGTAATGAACTGTTCTAAGTATCAGTATATTATACCCAAAAAGAGTTGTATCTGTGCTTTGATTTCAGGATCTCTTTCAGTGACAAATAGATGGACTACTTGAGAGCGAAGAGCAGTAACTTTGGGGTATGATACATTGATATTTTTAGAACTAATGAACTTTAAATATTACTCACAAATGTTGGACAAATGTATAGTGTCAGAAGGTATTCAAAGGCTATACTACATTGCTCTTGGACAAATCTAGCATTCAACTCACAAATGTTGGGCTTTCAAGGAAATGCAAATTGATTGTTAAATAATTATCCCCATTCCTAGTGTTTCTCTTCGCATTTCGAACAGTAGTTATTATTTGGTGATATTTTAAGGATTAGTTTTAAACCAAGTTTATAGTTGATTTTAATCCATCTCTACTTAATTAAACTTAAATAAACAGAGAATCCTTGTAATGGGGTACTCAGATTCAATTCGAAGAACCTCAATCCTGATAGATCACGATATCAGGACTTGAGTCCACTTTATCCTTGTATGACCGATGCACGCCCAGGGAAAAGAGGATGAGTGTTTGATATACTTTCGGCTGGTTTGAGCACCTTTTCACTTTTGTTTTAAATCCAGTTGCTGATGTTCACCACATTCACTTCCTTGGCCATATTTTCATATATACATAATTTGGTCCTTACATTTTAACCAACAACCACAACTCCAGAAGAACTCCGGTTCACACCATATTAGTGGAAGACGTTAGTCTTAATATATTTTATTGAGGAATTAACAGATTAATTCTCATCATTTCATTAGCATGCTTTGTCACTCATCTCATGAAAATATAAAGATAATTACCTAACTATATGGCATGATGGACGTTCTAAAATCAATTCCATGAGCAAAATGGAATTGATTCAGGTGCTTCTAGGGACATGCATGATTATACAACTAGAAAATAAATCACATTACATTTCAAGGTTGAAAAAAAAAAAAAAAAAAAAAAAAAAAAAAAAAAAAAAATTTTTTTCTCTTGGTTCCTCACTTTCTCATGCTCCTTTCTCCTTTGTATCTCACTAACTCATTATAATCCTGTAATCTAATCACATTCATTGTTAAGAAGAACCTCCAAGTTACATTTGAGAGTTTAGATAGAAATACATCGAAAATTGAAGATGAGAGACATAGGACCTATTTTCAAAAGTAACCATCGTACAGCAATCAACATGGGTAAGTCATAAATCATCCATCATGCTTAACATACATCCTTAACATACATTCTCTAATGCATAATTAAATGCTGAAGATAAGACACAGTTTCAGCTTGCAGGTTTTCAACATAGAACTAAATGATCTCAGCAGATCAACTGATTCGGCTCTTGAATCCTTTAACTGATTCAACACCTTGAATCTTAAAACCGATTCAACTCTTGAATCCTGGCTACCATGAGGTACAAATTTCGACTAAAGACCTTTGAAGGTAATTTCACCATGGTTTTACATTTTTCTCAAAACCACTAAAAACCGTAGTTAAAGAAATTTGGGTTTAACGCCCAGGCTTCAACTTGCATTCTTTCATCTTACTCATACAATTATTGAGAAACCAAAAAGATGTAAGAACAAACAAAGGAAAAAGGGAAAAACCTTACTACCAGCCATCACGTCGCGATGTCACCTTCTTACGTTGTGACGTGAAGTGGGTTTTGGGGGACCACATCGTGACGTGGCGACCCACAAGTCGCGACGTTGCATGGGTTCTCAACCCACTCTGTGATGTCTATAGCTCACGTTGCAACGTGTTTGGGTTCGAGTTAGTATAGCGATAAAAAAATTTCTTTTGAAGTTTAAATCCATCAAATGTTTCTGCTTCTTCCCTTCAAAATCATGTTTGATCATCTGCGACCGAATTACCTAAAGAAGAACCTTTGATTCTGCGTCTTTCAAAACAAAATCTCATTCAAACCTTTGTGAAAAATAAAGGGTACCAAAGCGCAAAAAACTCATAACAAAAGAACCATTTTGATCACACACAAGTGTACTATGATACCACTTAAGGGTTTTAGAAGGTGTCATCTCATATCAAAACATGGAAAACAAAAAATCTTCTTCAAACCTCCCAGAAAAATCCCTTATAATTTGACATCAAAGTCGGTTCAAAACAGATGGGGTGCGAGATTTACCTCAACACAGATATAAACCGATCCTAAGGGTGAACCAGGCCTCAGTCGAAGCAAACCATGTCCTTGGTTTGCCTTTAACAGTATCCACACGAAGAGTGAAGCGGATAACCTCCAAGGCAACGGTCTCGAATAAAGCCTTGGTGCTAGCTGATCTAGATCTGATGGGAAGGCAAAAGACCCAAGGATTTGGCCTCGAATCACCAAGAATGGGATGTTAAGGCTTACTTTCTCTCTAACTCAGACATCTTTCTTGAGGCTATGTGGGTGAAAGAAGACTTAGGGTTAGGGTTTTCCATAAGGCCTTTTATGGAAAACCTTTCATAAATCTGCATTCACTCTTTGTATGAGATGATAGGCTACATGTGCATCCTTATGCGTTGTAGTATGTTATATGGGTCTTAAGCCCCCATGAACAAGCTCAGCCTACTTTATCTCTAAGTAAGGAGCTTTGATCTTAAGATTCCACTAATAATGACATTCATTATGAGATTGATCTCCTCATATTTGGATCACACAATTTGTTTTATATCCTTACCTCTTCTAAGTGTATATTGAACTAGGATTCTCAGTTATATTCAGCTCATAATTCAAACACATTTGAATCAAGCAAGTCGCGAGCGGTATCCAACAGCATCGCATTTCGTTATTAGAAAGTTAGTGAATACGATTAAGAAAACCCTTCCATAGACAATTACCTTTCGATTAGTCCCCTTTAAGCAATATACCACACTCGGTTCAAAAGCATGAGCAAAGTGTAGCTCCCACTAGGCCCAGCTATACCATCAGCCAAATGATATTAGATCTCTGTCCCTCGGACTCATTCTCATCAATTATGCACTGAAGACTCTTCATGTTTCCATATGGTAAGAGATTCCCAGTAAGCTGATCGACAAGAGGCCATAGATATCTCTCCACTTTATTAGGAGTCGTAGATCGCATTTTGGCCTACTCAGTACCTTGAACACCTCAAGCTATACCAGTCATCACCTATGGCGAAGCTGGAAGGCAACAGAAGGCCAGTGTCAAAGCACATAATCGGCATTTAAGATATCCTTGGGCACCTGGGTCTAAGGTGCACCATTTACTGATGAAACTATCATCGACATAAATAGATAAAATCCAGTATGATTGTCTCATGGGCGGTCTCCAATGCATGCATAGCTATTCTTCGCGAAACATCACATCATCGACTCTAATAGCTGGCAAGCTCCATAATCTGGGTTTATAGATCCATAGCTTGATCAGTCAGGGTATGAGCCTTATGCTAGTATGTTTGGATTAACAATGTCCAGTCTCGTTAATCACATGACTAGGGATGTTAGATACTAACACAAATGCACATGATGGAATCTTATTATCATGATCTCATCATGATTTCCTTCATGTATGTTATAATGTCATGGACTACGCTAATTGTTAAAGATCTATATCAATTCATGAATGAATATAAATTAAACTACAAAATGTTTTCATTTAAATGTCTGCAATCTGTATATTAAGTCTTTATGGCGATTTCCTTTAAAACACTTCTCTAACATAATTATCCAACATATAAATATCATGAAACTCATTTCTCTGAGAGATCTAAAACAAAAAACCATTTCATCTAGTATATTGCTTGCTAGGGCCTGACAACATACTAGACTTGGTAGTGAGATTCTCTCGGTAAATCTCTCAACCTTGATACCATTTCAAGCAGTACTGCATGCCATAGAAGCTAGATCTAGGTGGTAAAGATTTCGTAACCCTTCCAATCCCGACACAAAATACAATTTCATCTAGAAGTATATTGTGTATTGTGAGATCCAATAATACCTTAAACCGTAAGCAAGGGACTCATCATAGCACATGTGGATCAATTTACACATATACATAGACTAAAAGTCTCAAACAAACCTGTGAATATAAGGAGCAATAATATGTCAATCATCTACCAGCCAAATGGCGATCCACATCCGATATTGTATAAAATATAAAAAATAATAATATAATATCATTATGGATACAGGCATAATACATAATAAACTCCCACTTGCAGCAATCTCGCTATCTAACAATCCCATACGGGACATGCTCTCAGATATGTCTCTGGAATGGGCTTGGCAGTTTAGTGGATGCATACCACCATCATTTTGTAAGTCGAACGTGTGAACAACAATAATGAGGTCCTCTTGAGCTTTCTCGCTACCCTGAAAATGCTTTTATATGATGTGCCTGCAGTCGAGGTGCCTTTTGAAGTGTGGAGAAAGACACCCTTTGCGTGTTATCGCAGTACATCATAATCTGAGCTTTTCAGCAAAGTCAACTACTCTAAATCATGAATAAATTCCAAATGTATTGCCACGACGAGTAGCCTCATAAGCAGGCCACATCTTCTACCTCTGTAATTAGAGCATGATGTCACTGATTAGCAGCTCCATGAAGACACAATTCCTCTGTACATGGCAAATATATATCAAGTGTTGAATTTCTTATCATCATATAGCCTTTAAAATCACATACTATAACCAACTACATCAAGGGAGTTAAATCTGATTGATATATCAACACCATGATCTTTAATTACCTTGAAGATACATAAGACCTTTGTCTAGCAGTAATGAATAAGAAAAGATTGCTCATAAATCTACTAACCATACCTAATAAAAGCTATGTGGCGGGTTGGCTTGAGCATACATAAAACTACCCATTATTGAAGGCAGCAAACATTTTCATCGCCATCCTTTCCATCATTCTTGGGATAATAAGTCCTTAGAAAGTCTTTCACTATCATGGCAGATACGCTACGGGACAATAATTGGCCCCTTATCAAACCTATAGGGTCCTATAATAGGCTCTTTGAGACAAATTGACCTGAGTTAGTCTATCTCGAACAATCTTAAATGCCTAAAACAAAATAAACATCACAAGATCTTTCATGTCAAATGTTCCTACTGATATTTGCTTTGTCTCATTTAGCAGGTCAATGTCATTAGTAGCCATGAGCATGTCATCAACATAAAGCACTAAAAATATAAAACTGCTCTCATCGACGCCGTATATATTTATCCAGCAACATTCTCTTCAAACCATTTCTAGTGATAACCTCATCAAACTTCATATACCACCATTACCTCGAAACCGACTTAAGATCATAATCGACTTCTTAAAAACACAAACTAAAAATTACCATTCCCGTTCTTTGGAAATAGCCCGGATTGAACCATATACACATCCTCGAATAAATCTGTTAGGCAAAAGCGTTGCTGACATCCATCTGATGCAACTCTAAGTCATAATGGGCCACAATAAAGGCACACCAACATCTGCAATAGCAGAAAAATCTTGCTCGTCGACAATGATATCATTCTAACCAACTACTGGTTCATCAACCATTGAATAAAAAACATCTCTATCAGGAACACTAACATCGGGAATGAATACACTTTCTTCTCTAAATTGAGGCTCCCTTAGACCATTACTGTTATCAAATCCAAAATCATCTTCAAAATAAATAGCCATGTTTGACTCCACAATTCTAGTGGTGTGAGATGGACAAACGAATCTTGAACCTCTTGATCCTATACAATAGCCAACAAAATAACCACTGATGGTTTTAGGATCCAACTTCTTAATTTTCGAATTATAAACTTGTACTTCAGCTTTGTAATCCCATACTACGAAATGATGCAAATTAAGTTTTCTTCCTGACCACAAGTCAAAAGGAGTCTTAGGAACATATTTAGTTGGAACTTGATTCAAAATATAAGTCATCGTCCTCAAAGCCTCTCCCCATAGGTAATCTGGCAAGCTAGAATTTGCCAACATAAAACGCATTATATGTAACAAAGTGTGATTTCTCCTCTTAGCTATGCTATTTATTTAGAGGAGTACGGGCATTAATGTATTACATCAATTCTGCTCACGTAAATAAATTGCTGTGAATGGCCTTGCGTTACGTCTGATCTCAGTCTTATCTACCACATAAACTGCCACCTACATTAGACCAGCTTTTAGCTTCTTAGTTTTAGAGCTCCGTCTTTATAAACTTCTTAAAGGCAACCAAAGATTTAACCTCTTGGATAAACTTCGACATATATGCGAAATCTTCGATTAGAAATGACAACCTTCTCGCCACCATGATGAGTGTGAAAGGACCACATATATCAGTGTGGATTAGCCCCAAAACATCTCCACACCATGTTATCTTATCTTTTCGTACTTTAGAAGTTAGCTTCCATTTCATGCATTCTATACAAGTCGACAAGTCGGAGAAGTCAAGATTAGGAAGATATTCAATATTCACTAACCCTTTCCATTTGCTAATATGTCTATTATCTCATAACATTGATTATCATTAACTCTTGGAAGCTTGGAAGCAATAATAGGGGCAACAAGGTCGCGAATCAGGTGAGACCGACCCATTAAATAAATCATTTTCTCTTAATTCTCATGAGCTCAAACATAAAACAACTTTACCATCCTTATTCATTTCAACTTTATAATTCCAAACAAACTACTAACATAACTATCGAAAAGAAAGAGATGACAGTTTCTTCAGCAACAGAAGGCCATGAAACTTATTATGCTCCAATCCATATCAATGAGCTTCAACGATTATTTCCATAATATCCATAGTTTGTGAGCTATCCCATATACACATATCACTTAAGGTTGGTTGGCCCCCTGACTATCATCCTGTAATGAATTAGTAACATGAATTATTTGCTCACAATTATCTAACTCTGGTATTTATATAAGCACATCAATAAGTAACTGGTCTCAAATCATTAAAATAGCCCATTTTTCTTTCCCCTTTTAATTTCCTTTCAGTCTATCTTCTTTATGTCCAACCTTGCCTTAGTAGCTCTGACTTCCATTGAAGTACTCTTTCATTTCTCCATCGTGTTGAAGGCACCATCCTTGAAGCTTTTTAGACTTCATTCATTTCTTCCCATTAGGCTTGAATCCCTGTCCGCTATTCACAAAAACTTTTTGGACTTGTCTACTGACAATGTGATACCATAACAGCGGATCTTGGCCTGTTAAGGCAATGTCATCTCTCCTTGGCAGAATAGCGGTCAATTATCAAGATTTCAAGCATTCCTTCTTGGTATTCAGGCATAGACCTTATATTATCACCTTGAGATGGAAGACTTTCATATATAATTGATGAGTCAAAACTCAGCAGGATTTTTAATCCATTTTTTCTGAGTTTATAATGAGAATAGCGTTGAATTGTTAGAAGCGATAATTGAATCAAATTCAATTCTGGAAAAATAAACGAAAATGAAATTTGCAAAAATCATAAAAAAATGTTTACGTGGTAGAATCAAGCGGAAATTAAGTCGCGACGGGAAGAAGGTTTCCGGTAATAAGTCAGCCAGCCCAACAAATTTGGCTTCGAGAAAGAAGCGAAGAATGGTCACGTGAAATCGTGACGAAGAAGGATTAGAATAAATAATGGCAATTACAAAAATTAAAAAGCAGTCAAATGAAGAAGTTCTGTCAGCGACATCATTGCGATGTCGCGACACCAAGAATAAATGATATGCATTGACACCACCATGATGTCATGACAAGGGTATAAAAGCCATAAGAGCGACCTTCTCAAGCAAAGAGTAGCGACTAATTTTGAAAGGACTTGATGTCAGCGACATGTGATAATAAGTCTTACAAGTCGCCTTGAAACTCCAAATCGAACTGACCAAGAATTATGAAGAAGCAGACATGATGGCTTCGGCGACACCGCCGAGTTGCGGCGGTGAAAAACTTCTGATAGACAACGAAAGTCGCGACGCCCAGTTAGAAGTTGCGACAAAATAATATTTTCAAGAGGGTGAACATAAGTGCGACGGTTAGAGCGAATAGAGACATCAAAGATGAAGAAGATGTAAGCATCGGTTGAAGTAAAGGTGAAGTCGCGGCGTCCTTTGAGTGAATTTGCGACATCGTTCTGATGAAGGTCGCGGCGTCCTTAGTCGCGACATCAATGCTGGTATTATTAATTAGCGACATGGAGTTGAAATAAAGGTTGATGGTAAGTGACATAGTTCGAAGTAAAGATTCCAGTGGTCAGCGACATATCGATTGAAGCGGTGAAGTCGCGGCGTCCGCTACAAATAATTGGCGACATCGATTCTGATCGAAAGAAGGTCAGCGGCGTCTGCGGAAATTGCGACGCTCATCAGATGTGCTAGTCCGCGACGCCGGTTGAAGTAGTCGCGACGCCGGTGTAAGAATGGAGAATTAGCGACATCATTTAAACTGTCGCGACACCTATCAAAGATCTTTTGAAGGCAAGTCGACCAAAGAAAAACCGAAACGCTAAAACGCCTGCGAAACGCAGTCTCAGCGTATGTTCAATCCGCGACCTCAAAGAGATCTGTCTCTGAGAAGGTGAAGTCGCGACGTATGATTGAAGTCGCGACATCGAGAATAACAATAAGCGAGCGATGAAATTGCGGCGTGAAGAGGTTGCAACATCAAATTAAGGTCGCGAAGCAAATGGGTAGCGACATGAACAAACAATGGGCCGATTATTTTAAATCCACAAATAGGTGCATCGAGTTAGGGCCCGACTTCCAAACCCTATAAATACGGTGCTACTAAGGAAAGCTCTTAGGCGGCTCGAAGAAGTCTGGGTAGTAGAAGGCTTGTGTATTTTAACATTTTCTGTATTTAACTTTCTTTTGTTTTCTTGTTATTATTTTAGATTAGATTAGAGGTAGATTGCTATTTCATTTTTTGAATTGGATCACGGATGAAGTATTGTAGTTGTTGAAGTTGAAGTTGAATGCAGAATGTTATTTTCTTCAAATTCTTACTTTAGTTAGTTTGAAGTCCAAACAATTACAGGGTGAATTTCGATTCAGTTCTGATGGGTTCTTTTGATCGAGAGAGCTAGTTAGTGTAATGAAGTAATTTAGAAACCAAACTTTTCGTTAATTTACTCTGTTGTTAGAATTTATCTTTCTGCCAGAAATTTATCGAGTCTATTGAACCCCGGTCTTGAATCTGCTTGCTGGTTTGTTATTGTTGTATCGATCTAATAATGAGTGTGCTATACATGTAATAGGATTGTTTCATGCTCGATTTCGAAGGAGGCCCTCCCGGTGACACGGAGAAAGCATTCACCCAGATGAGCTGTATCTCAAGGGTGCCACATTAATATTAGAGATCTAATGGGCTTTGTGAATTCTATTGATATTAATCTTTCTCACTTGAAACTGAGGAGCTGAGTTGAATGACTTGCTCAAATTAAAATGAGCAGAGGATTACTTTCGATTCGAAAAATGAATTCAATCCAGTGTTAGCAAGGGTCTAATCAAGAAAAAAGATAAACCCCATTTCCAATTTTGAGATGAGAGAAACCGATTATAGAGTATGAAACCCGCGCTTGCCTATGTCTTAGGAGCTAAGGTTTACAGTCCATGTTCTGGGTATGAAGTATTGAAAAAGCATACCGAGCAAAGGCCTTTCGATTAAAGTAGTTATCTAATCCTTTGCATTCGAAAGAAGCGAGGAAGGTCGATGGTGAAATGTGTCGTAAGGAGAGATCTGTCGCGATCCGACCCGACCCGATTGGCGGATCGGCAGTCGGGCGTGATCTTTATCTATACTATACTACTTATACTTTCACTGGGACTCTCATTGACGTGTTCTTACTGTTTATACTGTACCTATTGGGTTTTTCTAAACAATTCAGTAATAACAATCATTTTGTACATATACAAAGGAACTTCCTACTGGGTGGTGTCCATCACAATTCTCTTATATACGAGTCCCATTTACACATAAAACTTTCTAATTTTCTATTACAAACACTGTCGAAGTTGAGCAAATGGCTGGTGAGCACATATCTGATCGGCCTTCTTTGCGTGTAGGAATGTCCTGTCCTCTATCCTTGTCTTACGCTCCTGTGCCTACAGTTGAACACCGTGCTAAGCTTTACGGCAATTAGTTTCTAACATGGAATAAACACAGATGGCGTATCCTGAAACTCATACATATCTCATTATATGTAATCTCTAAACACTATTTCTATAACTTAAATTCCTTATCATCTCTACATTCTATTACAATGTCAATCTTTTGCATTACATATTCTATGTCTTTGGCCTATCTTATCTATACTTTTAACTGTATTCCTATTTCTATACTTTGCATATTCTATGCGTGTGTGAACTTATCTTTCACATATCATATGTCTTTCCGTGTTTCTAATCTTTTGGGTTACATATCATGTATACAGTCTCATGTCTTTTCATCTTTCGGTTCTTTGATTTATTGCAATTCTTCTACTTTCCTTACTTGTACTATTGTGTACTTCCTATTATAGGTGTTCGTCTTGTGCTTTTCTGTATCTTTGTTTGTCTTGTTCTATGCTTCCATATTTGTACATTTGCTTATTCTATCTATCCTATACTTTGTGCTTTTGTATACTTTTATTACTTTTCTTGTGTTCACCTGCTTATTTACAATATCGATTTATCTTAGTACTACTTGTTCTTAGCAATTAGTATGCTTTTCATCGCATGCGGTGCTATGCTTCTCATGTCAAGTGCATATACTTCTATTCATATCATTTTCCTTTTGGTTTCATATGCAAATACCTTAGAAGCGGATTCGGGAAACTAATGCTATGAAGGTACTATCCTTTATATGACGGTGATCTGCATGCATTGTGTGCCCAAGGTACTATCAACATACGAGGCAGTGATTTACTGTGTACCCAAGGTACTATCAACGTGCGGAGCAGGTTCCCGGTCTGTTGTGGTGAGCCCTTGCGGAGACACACAGTCAAACGAGATCACTGGCGCCATGTCTGAGCCCAAAGAACGGGACCTCAATCTGTCACTTGAATTATGTTCTTGACCATTTGTGTCTTTCCCCTATAGGCATGCCTATCTATCCCTACCAGTCTGAACAACAATGACTTTGTATTTTATTTTATATCTCATAAAGCGCTGAATAACTATTGTTAAATCATATTTGCTTATGCATATATACTATCGTTACTTTACTTTGTATTAGTTCTCATATCTGTAGTTCATATTCACGGTTCTCCTTATATCTATATAATACATATTCATATCTTTTCTATCATTTGGTTTTGTCTATCTATATTTCATGAATGCATCTAACTGCACTCTTGTAATCATATATTCATATATAGCTTTCTATATTCATATCTCTTTATATCATTAATACACATTTCTATCATGATTTAGCTATCCTCGTGCTTTCTATAATCCTATCGGGTAGCTTTCACTCATTCATTCATATATGTACCTATCATTTATGCAATTGTTCTCATTCTATCACTGCCATCTTTATGTATCTCTATCGTTCTTATCATTTATGTCTTTCTATCATATGTTCCTAGCGTGTTCCATCTTATTCCTTTCGGTATGTCTATCTTATATTCCTATCATTTACATATTCTGTCATGTCTTTATCTACTCATATACTTTCTATATTTACATCATGTTCCATCTATTTGTTTATGCATGGCTTGATCATATGTTTCACATTGTATACTCTTATATTCATATGTGCCTATCCTAATTAAGATTACTGTGAAGGCTATCATGTCTTTATGACATATTCATCATATCTTATCATATCTTATAACTTATACCTATCATTCTTATGACATATCCTATACTCATATATATTCATGTTTTGTGAGACCCATCTATACATATGCATTTTCCTCTTTTACACTTGTTTTTCATGGCTGTTACATATAGCACTTCATATACTTATGAAGTATGATGTCTATGAGATCACACCTCATTCATATATTCTCATTCCTTTATGAATCTAGTTTATTTAAGAATTGGAATCAACCCAATCGGATCATCCAAACTACAGTTATGGCATTTTCATGCCAACTAGTCATTTTACCGATTTTTTTCTAGTGACAGTTTGTATTACTAATTTTTCCGGGGTCTTAACTTCATATTTTGACACTAAGTCATATACTCATTTAAAGATAAAGTTTAAGGGTTTCTATTCAACTGGAATCTTGATTAGACAGGAACTCAAGTTACGTCGAACAACACAGGACTTCTCTATGTTCAGCACTGAGAGAGCAGAGTTTGGTTTTGCACATGGTCCCACTTCGGTGTATTTTTTGGGCCATAGGATTAGAATTTGGAGATACCTTCTCTTTAAGTTTTGTTCTCCTTGAAGTCTATTTTGGTGGCCACTTGAATCACAAATTGGATAGAAATGAGTAAGATTATGGCCAAAATACTAAAACTGGTCAGAGCAGGAAAGCCAAGAACAAGTTCTACCAGTGAACCTTCTACGGTAGGACTTGGCCCAAAAATGACAAGTCAGTTCTACCGATTAAGACTTAGCTTCGAAGTAGAAGACATCAAGAATGCCAAGTAGATTGTTTTTTCTCACCTATTTTCCATGTTTTGATATCCAATCGCTCTGCCTTCAAACACACATCAAAACCATTTCAAATTCTTTGGAATCTCTTTTCTATTCAATTCATCTCTCATTACATATATTTCTTCAAAAATCTTCCATGAATTTCCCCAACACAACTCTAATATGGGTTGTGACCATACAACCAAACATGATGATTAGTTGGGTTGTTCTAAACCCTAACTCATTTACTTACTATTAACCATGAATTCATCCTTAAAAGGTAGGATTCTATACTTTGTAGCCTTCTTTAAGGTTTTATTCACCTTACTTTCCATGATTGGTTTAGAATGAAACCCTAGCAAAAGCCTAGGTTTGGAGACAACTAATAACTATACAATTGCATGGAAAACAATTCAAAGCTTTAAAAGCCCATGTAGTTCCATACGAAATCAAAGTTCCATACCTTTGATCTTGGTTCCTCCTTCTTCCTCTTCTCTTCTTCCTCTTCTTCTTCTTCTTTTGCTCTCCTCTCTCTCTCTCTACGTTTTCCTCCTCTCCCAAATGAGACCAAATTGGGTCTTTAAATCCCATGTTTGTTAAGGCCATGTTTGGCCAAGACAAAAACTCATTTTGACTTAAGTTTGCTTTATTGCAATTTAGTCCTTTCTCTCTTTATTAATCTCACTCCCAACACATATCATAATTTGGCATCCCATCTTTCAAAAATTTCCATAATTGCATATCAACATTTATTTATGCCATTTATATCCTCAAGTGTTAAATGCCCACTTTACCCTTGTCTCTAATATTAATTCCGGGTCTTTGTTTTATTTTCCGAAAATTCATATTTAACTTTTAATATACCCTAAACATGTCGAAAACGACTAGGGTCTATTTTGGGGTGTTACAGATCCACATGGCATTACCTTCTTCCTTGGACGGATTCTAAATCTGAGGTTCATGAAGCAAAGTTACAGAGTTGTCTGCAGGAATTGATGTTTCTAACGATTAATATTTTAAATCACTCCTTTAAAACTAAGCCCAGTGATTATTTGCTTAAATTTTTATTTTAGTGTAAGCATTATTTCATTTTGTTCTTGGTTACATATCTTTATTCTTTCATTATTTTAAAGGTTGCTAGGGATATATCAATTGCAAATCCTTAGTCCAAATAGTATAGAACTTATTAGTCGGGGTAGTTGATTGCGAGAATTCTTGAGATCTTTGTGGATGATATACGGACTTAAATCCATTTATTACTTGTTCATTTGTATACTTGCAGAATCATGGATCGAAATTAGAAAATTTATCTCCTCTTAAGGAAACCGTTTTAATCGGTATAATTGCAAAGAAATATAACAAACAAGTTTCATGGCATTATTCTTTGGGGATTAGATAATAGTCCTTAGTATGCTTAGCTATAAATTTGTGTTGATGTTTTGATCCATCACTCACACTTATATAGTGGTAAAGAGTGAACCGCTCAACAAGAATAGGTTAAGAACTCCTCTTCAATGTCCATCTTAAGGCCCTTCAACTTATTATAATAGTAAGAAAGTAACATAATATGGTCCCTTACTCATTTAACTCCATCATACTTAGTATTATTCAAAAGGTCCAAGTAATGATGCTTTTCATTCATATCAAACTTGATAAACTTATTTCCTATCTCCTCAAGAAGCCCTTTTGCTGTATCCACCTTAGGAATGCTAGCATATACAACTTCATCCATTTAATTCTCCATCATCATCATACAACACTTGTTAGAGTGCTTCCAATCCTCATGAAGTTTCTTAATAGCTGCATTGATCTCATCAGTCGGTTTCTCGGGTGCATCTATCTCTAAAGCCAAATCTAATTTCATAAATGTCAGATTCATAACTAAAGTCTTCTTCCACTTCTAATAATTTGTCCCATCTAATTTCATCATGGTAGTCATTGTCAGAACATTCGGGGTGCTACTAGATGTGAAAATATCAAATACAACAAGACATTTAAAATATATAAAACAATAACTATTTCCCACCCCCTCAACATAAAAACATAAAATCAATATCGCTATGGTCTTTGTAGCACTAAAAATACCCTTTCGTGGGCCAGGGATTGTCAACCAAATAACCACAATAAAATGCATTGAACCAAAATCATGGATAGGGTAACTCAGAACCTGTGATTCATGACATTCAATCAACTTTCATTGTCATTCCATGCGTCATACAAAGCAACTAAAACCACCAATAGAGTAGCCCAGTTACCCATATAAACCTTGGTTAATAAGTGGGAGAAAAATAACATTTTGACAATTTCATGAGATAGGTAAAATATCCACTATGCCAATACACATTACATTGGTACACATAACGCATGCAAAAATAAGTCTCACGATAGGTGAGTACCTAAAATTCCATACTACTATACCAACTAGACACAAAGGCTCTTGAGGGAAAACTAACACAATCCAATTATGAACGTAGATATCTAATTTAATTCAAGAAATATGGAAACGAATAATAAGCAAACAAACAGATAAATAATAAATAATAAATCAATTATTTATTTATTTATTTATAATGAATTTATCAAAATCAGGGCTTAGAAATGTGTTTCATATTGAAGAACACAGGTATGTTATATCCGATTAGGAATTTATCAAGCATTTTCATTGAATATTAAATCTTAATGAAATAAAAGAAAATTGAGAATAATCTTAAAAGGTATAAAAATTTGGAAGGAAATCTTAAAAGGAATAATGTTAAATAAAAAAAAGAAAAATAGTTTTTCAACAAAAAAATAAATGGTATTCCATCCTTTATTAGGATTCATCATCAATTAGATATGACAACAAAGGACCCACATGGCAGGATAATTTCTTTTGAATAGTTTCTTAATACAATTACACCATTTTTTTGTTCTCATGTTTCCAATTCTTTCCGTTATTGTACATGGTTATAGTTTGACAATTGTATATGGATACAATTTGCTTTCGTACACAACTGATTTGCACCTTTTTTTTTATCAAATTCATTGATAGTGCTTGGGTTAGACATAACACAAAATCTCATATTCATCAATTAAGAGGAAATAATAAATAACATACACAAATATGAATGATCAATGGCAGGAACACATATCAATATACAAGCAGGAACATTATTACAAGAAATTTATTATGTATATTAACTGCCTTTGATACCAATTGATAGAAATATATTAAATATTTATATCAAAATATGCATATTAATTTTTTTATAGCATAAAATACACTAACCTCCAAATACAACCATTAATAAATCATATCTGAAATCTTGTGAGACAAAAAACACCATTAAAGTAGTATCCATTGATACACTATTCTCAAACCACTCTTTAATTTCTAAAAACCCTAGATCACCAAAAATACAACATACAACTGTTTACTTGACTTAGGCCTTTTATAGTTTGTGCAAGTCATAATGGGTTTTTAAAAAGAGTTGGTCCTCTAGTCTAATGGGCCAACTAGAGTCTTATAGAGAGTGTGTGACCAAGGGCCCTACTACAAAATTGTAAACAATAATTCTCATTAATGACATAAAATTGGTTATGTAAGTGAGTAACACTGATTATGCTAAGTTCACAAATATTTATTTATCTAACACTTTATACTCCTTGAGACCTAAAATTCAATTGGTAAAAGGATGAGATAGATATATGAAAAAAATAATTCCAAGTGATTAAGGGAACAGGATGACATACGAGATAATAACTCAAGTGGTTAAGGGATGGGATGAACATATAAAATAATCTAGGATAAAATCCTTATAAAAACAGAGTACTACAACATAATATGCAGAAATGAATAAATGTTGAAAAAAAAAATCTTTATATTGTTTGTCCAAAAATGTTTCAATTAGTATTAAATATTGATTTTTTAAAAATCTAATTTTTTAATTCTTATTAAACATTTAATATCTTTATAAAATTAAATAAATTAAAATGTTTTCCAAAATTACTATCGTACAAGAAATATTTTTAAAAAGCCATTTGACGTAAAGAAAAGTGTTTTCTTACCATGCTTAAGTTTTTATGCCATGGTTGTAAAATCAGGGAAAAATTGAATTTTTCTAAAAATAGGCAAAACAATGATTTTTCAATACCACACAGATTGAAAACCTATAATTTTTTTAGATATCGGATGACGAAACGGACCTCACTGTTGAGTTTGTCTTGTGAAGTCTAGTTGCCCAAGCGAATTTCATTGAATTCCGATATGGTCAAAATTTCACATTTTTCGAGACAATCGGGTGTCGGGTAACACATGGCGTGATGGCACATGACATGACCATGTGGATGCCACTTGGCATGCTAAGGGGTATACCCATGGCATGAGAGTCATGTGAGTGTGGCATGTGCCACTTAGTGCATGTGTCCATGTGACATATGACATATGACTCATGTGTCATGAAGGACACATGGTATGCTAAGGAAAAGAAAGAGGAAATATCCTCTTGGTTTAGGGAAATCGGTTTGATGGAGGAAGAGAAGAAAATGGAGAAAAAGGAAAGGAAAGAAGAAAATAAGGGAAAAAGGAAAAGAGGGAGAAAGAGGAAGGAGGTCGGTGGGTTCTTCCTTAATTCATCGGTGTTCCGACAGTTAGAATTTGTTGGATCAAGGAGTAAAGTTCGTCTATGCGACGAGCTGCGCTCAGGTGAGATTCTTCATACTTTGGTTTTTTCCACCCTAAGGGACTGTTTATAAAATATGGGAATCTTGCCCTGATTTGATCCTATGTACTGGCTGGATTTTAGCACCGGTTTTAGGTTAGGAAACAGAGGGAATTTGGAGTCAGGTCTTTCATAGAAATTGTAGTTGCATCTATGAACTTAATGTTAGGCTTTTGAATCACCCAAATTTGACCTATATAGCTCAAGTTATGATCCATTTCTGAATGTCATAGCTCGAGTTGTCTCTCGGTTGTGTTCGGTTCGCGACTAGTTTCGATGCGATTTCATATTGATTTTGGGGTGAAATTATGGATTGAGGTTCGGGATTGTCGTGGCCATGGGCGGATGTGTTATGAAACTGAGAAGAAAAATTGATTTTGAAAAGGGTAAAACGATAATTTCTATTAAAAACTGGAAATTTTCTAGATCTCGGATGACAAAATAGACTTCACCGTTGAATTCGTCTCATGAAATCTAGTTAAGTCGTCAAATTTCGTCGGATTCCGAAACAGTCGGAATTTCATGTTTTTAGAGGCATCCGGTGTCAGGTGACACATGGCATGACATGTGGTGCACTTGTGTGAATGACTCACATTGAGCCAAGAGTCAAGTGGAGGAAATAATGGGAAAGATAAAATAAAAAAAGTAATAAAAAAATAAAAAAATAAGGAAAAAAAAGAAAAGAAAAAAAGAAAAGTCAAATAAAAAGAGAAACAGAGAGGAGAAGGAAAAAAAGATTTTTTGCTTCTCTCTAGGATCGATCGGATTTGTGGGTTTCGTCGGAAGCAAAGGAAAGGTTGGTCACGCATCGAGGCTGCGCGTGGTGTATCAAAATCTTGGAGTTTCGTCAGAAACTCCACGGGTGAAAGTGGCTCTACTTGGGTTATTTCTATCCTAAAGGCCATTTAATGACTTGGGGTTTTCTTAGAGGTCGTGAGAGACCGTAAATTTCAGTCCCAAATTTTTGGGACTGAGTGTAGGAATTTTTAGGAAGTTTTGGGACTATTTTCGAACAGTTCGGGCTGAATTTTCGGGATTGTTTTCGGGCAGTCTCGGACTGTGTTGAGATGTTTAATCCGGGGCCCAGTGTCTTCAAGTTTTGTTGAGTTTTTCGATATCACTGTAATTTGTTGATGAAAGGAACCAAAAATGGTTCATAGCCATGAAGGGACCGAGAAGTGCCCTGTTTATGTGGGTTCGAGATTAGGGTCATTTTGTGTGTTATCGTTGGAAAAATAAATAACATGCTATTGTGTGTAAAAATCATTATGTATTCAACTAGTGATGTATTAACATGGAAATGGTGATGAATGGAAATTATATGTAGGAAATATAATTATCCAGAATTTATAAATGTTTCATGTAGCATGACATAGCATGAAATGACATGATTGCATTTCATATGCACGGTCACATCGCATCAAGTCGAGTGTGTGTAAATGGTGTTGGTTATTCACCATTCTTGGTGAATGTGTGGTAAGCTCGGAAATGGGACAATGTCCAAAATCGAGACTCACGGTTGTGTAAAACAATAATAATAATAAATCACGTGTGTTTGGATGAAACAAGATGGGCGGATCCCCACAGGGGCGAAAGACCCAAATTTATATGCAGTTAGACATGATTACCGACAGTGAAAGCCCGTAAAAATGTCGGAAGGCGTGCGTCGATCCTGTGGTGTGACCTCGAAAAAGACGTGGCCCATGAATAAACACACGGGATTTGATAAATTAAAATTGGAGGGTTGTCAAATGGTTTAAGTCATTGGGTGAAACACGATGGCGGTTTTTGGAGTTCTTGGGTGTGAAGTCGGTCGGGACTACGGTTGTGGGCATGAAGTCTCATCTCCTTGCATGACATGGAACATTCCATATAGGGTTGCATTATTTATATGGAAATATGATTTGATGTTTTATGTATGCCATTGCATGTGCATTTAGGTAGGGAGTAACCCTTGTAGGAAAATTTTTCTTACTAGGCATTGGTCACCTCATCGTGGGATCCCTTTCAAGTATAGGGGGTGTACGGGGAGACGACGCTCCGATGAGGCCGTGATTATGAAGGAGGTCGATGTGTGGCCTTGGTATTTCCTTTGTAAAAAGTATTTTGCATAAAAGAATTTTAACTAAATTCTTTTGGGATTCTTGTCTAAATAGTCGGGTATGTAATTATGGTAAAATGGCCGTGATTGGGCTCTTACAGACTGTAATTAAGCGTTTTATTTTCATAATTTAGATTTAAATGTGAATGGGTCCTGTAAAGAGGACCTGTGGGAGACAATACTACTTATGTTTGAGACCTGGATGGGTTATGATTATCTTTGTTATATAGGTTGTATGTTGGGTAGAGTTACGAACAAAGGGCACCTGCCACAGTCTTTTTTTGAAAATGGATACATAAATATTCGATAATGTAGTATTGGGTCTGAAATCTGAATTCCACGAGGTTAACGAGGTTGTTACTTGGGACCCTCGGATTTTGGGCGTCATAGCTTGGTATCAGAGCTTAGGTAAACGATTACCTAGGGAGCTCGAATGTGGGTTTCCATAAGTAATTCTTGAAATAAGCATAGCTTGGTAACATAATTTAGGTATACGAATACCTTAGTGCAGATCATGCATTGTGGGTATTGTTCAGGTGTTTAATGCTATGCATGACATATTGATGTTAATGTGAATAATATACATGGTGAATTTATATGGAACACTAGGGTTAGAAAACATAACCTTAGGGGTTCGGAAAACAAAATGAACATGATAGTTCGAGAACCGATGTGTATTAGTGTTTGGCATTATGCACCAGTGAGGAAAAAAGGGATGAACGGTGTAGTTCATGATGTTAAGTCTATTAGTGGTTGGCATGTGCACTACTAGTTGGGCGAGATAGAAATTGAGAACTCATTCTTCATCGACGTGTAGATAGTTACTTGAGAGAAGAACAAGGCGGTGGCGGAGTAATAACCACGACCATCGACTTTAGACTAATAGACAACCGTAGAAGATATTTATTATTCAAGAGCTACTACCCTTATGCGAGGCGGGTGTTGCTGCCACCATGCTGTTTGGTGCAATTGGGAACCAAAGGGGTCAAGTAACCTCCAAAGGTTCGAGGCATATGATCCTTCGGCCCTCAAGGGAGGAGGAGACCCAATGGTGGCGGGTTATTGTTTCCGATTAGTCGAAAATGTCTGGTAGTAGTCGCCATCTCATTGCACAAAGTGAGGCGCGTGGCTGCTACCATTGCCTGAGACTAGTGCAGCGGTGGGCGGGGAGGGATGGTAACCTCCGAGTTCAGACTGAAGTTCTATTTGAACCACATTTAAGATAGGTTCTAAGTACTTTGTGTACTAATCATATTAGTTAAACGATTGACACGTCTTGAGTCCCTTTGGTACTAATGATTGTATTTCGAGTGTTTGTGGTAGTTTTGCGGGTTCAGGAGGCTACATTCTATGCATGTCCAACAAGGCATATCAAAGTTAAGCTGATTTACATCGAGTTCATATGATTTATCTTCGGTGCATCAAGCCGGGAGTAGAAGAAATTGAGCGAGGGCAAGCGAGGAATTTGGCTATAGGGAGAGAGAGAAAATTTAGCTCTTTGCGACGAAATTTAGCTCTGATAACGAATTGCTTCTTATTGAAATTTAAGCTCGACGGCAAAATTTGCTTCACCAGGAGCCCAAGCTACTTATGAAATTTAGCTATATAGTGCTAACTACAATAAACGAAATTTCGCTATCTGTGAAATTTTCTCTGTGGCGAAAATCCTTGTTCCCTGTTTTTGTGTACAAACGACCCCGTTTTTGGTTAATTTCATTTCTACCCTCACTGTAATTATACTAGTTAGGTTAGATTGGTATTTCACCTATTTGTAAGGCTATATAAGCCATTTTCTGAACAATTTGTAAAAAAAACTTTTAATTCAAAGCATTTCCAATACGGGCCTCTGTTTTTGGCCTTCACTTTCTCTCTTCTCTATCTTCTTTTTCTCACTTTCTAAGCGGCAGACACGCTTGAGGATGACAGCTCGAAGGATGTTTGGTAAAACCTCCCAAACCTTGAAGGAGAGATTCGTAGGTAGGTTGATATGTTTGCGGGTGATCTCTGTATTTCTGACTAGTCTTGAGTAGTTATGTTTCAAACTTTCAAAACTAGGTTTAAAAGCTATTTGATGTACTTTCCTTGGTCAATACTTGGCAAGCTTTTAGGGTTCGGTGTATTCTTAGTGTTAGATACACTAACATCCATCAGTTATATTCGAGCCATTAGAAGTAGGTTAAATGCTAGATTTCAACCAGAACATTGAATGCTAAATTAAATGCTATGTTTACAAAGAGAAATAGGTACTAAGGGTTAGTTTTTAAGTTAAACGAATCAGGTTTGAGTAGCTATAGGTCATCTTCCCACTAATGCGAAGTAACACAGGGACACCTTTGCAACTACTATCATTTTCAAACTAGTATTTAAAACTTCCAAGGACTTCTTTTTACATCTTGGCTCAGTGCCAGTTAGCATAGTGAAAACAACCCTTATTTTTATACAAATCAAATACGAGCAAAGAGCCTCCATTATGAATCATTACAAGAATCATTTGTAAGGCGAAAACCCATCAACATGCTAGATCCTGGGTAAGCTTCTTTGTGGTAGATTACGCTAAAGCGATGGAGTAGGTAGGTATAAATATTGTTGATCTGAGACTACGTAGCCTGAATCAAATGTACCCAGATTCTTTGGGGATGGTGCCTTATTATAGATGATGAGTTGATGAGTACTTGTAATCCTCATTACAAGTATTGGTGTCCTTTTAAACCTTTTGAATTCCATTGTTTAAAATTTCCAAGTTTTTTTCTTTTTTTTCTTCTCGATCACTTTACTAATTTGTTTATTTTTATTTTTATTTTTTATGTATAATAGTCATTTTATTTCCATTGCTGTAATCTTTTGGCAAGCCACATTGTTGTTCTTGCTTTGTCTCTTTTTGTTTCACAGGTGTTCGTCTGGGATAGAATATATCGGGTAGATTGCAAGAGTTAATGCCTGTCGAACAAGGTTGTGAAGTCGGTGTACACAGTGTGAATGGATCCTACGAAGAACGACAAAGTCGACAGGGCTTGATAAATCTACGGGACTTAGATCAATGAGGACCACATACACCCTCAGTGAGTGCACCTTCCTGCATCATACCACTACTTAGATGATGTGGTAGTAAGGAACCTATTTGATGCCCTTGCTTCCAGCTACTGTGGAATGGAGAATGAAAATCCATATATGCATATCAGAGTTCGAGGAAGTTTGCCTGACTTTTAAAGAAGGTGTCGACATGGATTTCTTAAGCTGAAAGCATTTCATTGACAGCGAAAGACAAGGCCAAGATTTGGCTCAATTCTACTAAAAGTAGAGAACAATTAGAAATTGAAGTAGAACTTGAAACTGAATTTTTGAAGAAATTTTCAGTCTGACAGACCAGCCAGTTTGAAGAGGTAGATATTCACTTACTCGACCTACGATAATGAAAAGTTTTATCAGTGTTGGGAGAGGTTTATGGAGACCATCAGTGCATGTCCACACCATGGTTTCGATACATGGATGCTTGTGAATCACTTCTATGATGGTATGTCTTCGGCCCGTGAAGCAACCTCTTTGGAAACCATGTGGAGGACTTCACACGAGCAAGCAACCAGATGAAGCCATGGACTTTTTTGAATTATGTGGCTGAAACCTCCAAGGCATGGGATGGAGCAGAATCGAGGAAATTTGAAAAAATGGGTATCCGACCCACCGGGGAGAGCATTTATGCACTTTAAGACACGAGGGTAAACAAAGCCGACCACTTTGACCCGAAGGTTGGAGGTGTTGGAAATGAGAAATCAGCATGAAGTGCAAGCAGTGATTGAATTGCATGCATCTCACCTAGCCTGTTTTAATTGTCAGTTAAGTAGCCATCTTGGGGAGCATTGTCGATGGTTCCTTGATGAGGATTTGATCTGGTATGCCCATGTCTTAGGTCGAGAATAAGCCAGCCAGCAGTGTTAGGTATGGCAGCATAACCACAGTGGGGAGATCATCAGACTATGTGGAAGCGAGAGCCCGCATATGCTCCCCGAGGAGCCTGACGACAATTTGGCTCCACCTCGGCCACGGCGATGCGACCTCAACCTTCATTCTATCTGTTTGACGAGCAATTACGGATTTAAACAGGTGGTAGGTACTGTGGAGGACGAGGTGTTGAATGTTCAAACTAATCGAAAATTGAGACGGTAGAGTTCACTCAGCGAAAATGGGCAATGGCCCGTGCACGAGGATCTCGACAAATGTAATGACACAGTTTCCATTTCCGGAGTTGTCTAACCAATTAGCCTAAGTGAAAGGGAAATTCCCTTCCGACCACGTAAACACAGGGAATGCACATGAAGATAATTGTTGATCAATCACGAATTGATGAAGTCAAAGCAATAGTAGCGTTGAGAAGTGGTAGAGAACTAAAATGAATGAGTCTAGGCCCGGCCCGAAAGCTCCCAAAGTGGTTGAACCACTAGAGGAAGAACAACTAGCAGGGGAAGAGGTAAAACACAGTGTACCCCCTCCTTTCCCACAGGCACTTCGAAAAAGGAAAAATTTAGTTAACCAAACTACAATTTTAGAAGTACTACGGTAGGTGAAGGTTAACATCCCTCATCTCGATATGATCAAGAAAGTCCCCACGTATGCAAATTTTTTGAAGGACCTATGCACGGTAAAAAGAGGCCTTAGCGTAGTGAATAAAAAGGGCTTTTTGACAGCAGAAGTGAGTGCCATGTTGAGTCTGAAGACTCTGTGAAATATAAGATCAGGAATTGTCACTCTGATCTCCATTAACATGAGCGAGAGGCACTTGTGTGGAAAAGGCATTGCTAGATTTGGGGTAAGTGTTAATCTGCCTTTTTCCATGTATCGCGACTTGAAGTTTAGCGAACTTAAGCTATTATCACTGTCTCTAGCCGATGGGTGTAAGAAATACCGAGGGACGATTGAGATCATTTGATTCGGGTGGAGCCAAATTCTCTTATCCGGTGGATTTTGTAATGCTTGATCTGGCAGGTCGCGATGAGGAGCTAACCTGTGCCAATCATCACAGGAAGGCCATTTTGGCCACTTCGATGCGATCATTAATTGTCGAATGGGGTTGATGCAGCTAACCTTTGGAAATATGACCTTAGAGGCTGATATCTTTCATCGACGAAAAAGCACATGCATCAGCGGGAAGATGACAGTGAAGAAGAGGTTTGTGCGATAGATGCCATCCCTTGAAGAACAAGCAAATGGCTGCTTGTGCAAGATGTATTAACCCGGGGAGTTGGTTGGCGATGTGAAGACAAGCGGGAGCTTGAAAGTGAGCACTGGCTGCGTAGGCGATGGAGAAGAAGGTTGAAGTTTTACCTACGCTGGAAGTGAGAACATGGTCCTCAACGGTTAGATCTTAAGCCCACACCTATTGAATTGAAATATGCATTTTGGGAGGAAAAATGCATTGTCCAGTAGTGATTTCTTCACTATTGAGCAATCCACAGGAGGTTAGTTTGCTTCAAATCCTCCACGGAACAAGAAAGCAATTGGATGGAGATTTCCAATTTGAAAGGCATCGACCAGTAGTATGCACCCATCATATCTACTTAGAAGAGGAATCGAGCGGTTCGGCGACCACCAGGCCCGAATCCGCTATCTGAGAGGTGAGTCTGGCGAAAGTGTTGAAATTGCTTCTGGCCAGGCATCATATACCCCGTATCAGATAGCTTTTGGGTAAGTCCAGCGAAGTAGTACCCGAAATCGAGGGTTACTACGATTTACTCAATGAGAAGGAGAAATGCTGCTCGACTTACTATAAATTTGGAGGGTATGTATCGACTACGAGGAAAATTTGAATGGTGTGTGAAAGGATCTCGCTTCCTGCCTTCATGGGCGACTCTAGAAGTATCGGGTCATCCCTTCCACTTTTTAGATGGGTGTCATTTATTTCGGTCGAGATCGCTACGGAGTAATCCGGGAAAAGGAGCAGCTTTCACTTGTCCTTTTGAAGGTAAATATGCCTATGGAGGATGCCGCCCCGATTACATGAAATGCCCAGGCCACTTTTTTAGCGTTGTCGCGGCTTAGTATTCCGGTGATATGGTGGAGCGTATTATGGAGGTTTATATGGATGACATAATAGTTTACGGGGAAAGCTTCGATGAATGCCTCGTCCATTTGGAAACTATCCTCACAGATGCATTAAAAGAACTAATCTTAAGCGGGAAAAATGCCATTTATGGTAAATCGGGCGTAGTGTTGGGGGCATCATTTATGAGAGAGGGGTGAGTGGATAAACCCGAGGTAGAATTGATCTCGAAATTGCCATCTCTACTAATGTGAAGGCAGTGCGCGATTAACTGGGGCATACAGGCTTCTATCGCGGGACTCAGAGACTTCTCGAAAAATTGCTAAGCGCTCTACCGGCTCAGCAAGAAAAGATGCAAAGTTTGAATGGTCTGAGAATGCGAGAAAGGTTCGAGGAGCTTAAGGCATATTTGACGCTACAACACCACTGAGAGCCCACGGCGGCACTTGCCTTGAACAATGTGCGATGCTAGTGACTTTGTATCGGAGGCTTGGTTCTCGGACAGTGAAGTAGAGAAGCGAGTGTGTGGTGTATTATGCGAGCAAAAGCGTTAAATGAAGCTTAGAAACTACACTACTACGGAGGAGAAAGAATTGCTAGCGGTGAGTGCATGCTTTAGATAAGTTCCAATCTTATTTGATTGGGTCGAGAGGTGTAATCTTCACGAGATCATTCGACGATGAAATATCTACTCGCCAAAAAAGCAGAATGCAGGCTCGACTTATTAGATGGGTTCTATTGCTATAAGAGTTCAATCTCCAGATTAGAGATAAGAAGGGTGTGGAGAACGTTGTTGCCGATCATCTCTCCAGATTAACTTCCTGAGGAGTCTCTACTGACAGTGAGTATAGCACCATGGTATGCTCACATTGCTAATTTTTTGGTAATAGGAGAGTTACCAGTGGAGTGGACAACACAGGACAAGAAGTTCTTCCATGAAAGAGTTCATTTGTACTATTGGGAGGCGTATTTTTAAGAGTATTGTGCGATAAGATAATAAGAAATGTCTGGAAGAAGAGCGAGGAAGGAATTCTCAGCCATTGCCATGATAGTGCGTGTGGAGGGCATTTCGTTTCATAGAAAACAGCCATGAAAGTGCTGCATTCGGGCTTTTATTGGCCGTCATTGTTTAAGAATGCCTACACCCTGTGCAAGTAGTGTGATAAGTACCAAAGACTGGGAAAGATTTCTCGTCTTCACATGATGCCCTTAGAACCATTTAGTAGTTGAATTGTTTGATGGTGGGATGGTTTTGCGGACCATTCTACTTCCTTCGGTATGCCTACATCCTTATTAGAGATTGGACCATGTGTCCCAGTGGGTTGAAGCGATGCCGTAGGAATGGTGACCCTGGCTCCTCTTTAAAATTCTGAGAGAACATTTTCTTTATATTCGGAGTTCCCAGAAAGCGATTATCGAGTGATGGAGGTTCTCACTTTGTAACAAACCCTTTGAGGAACCTCTTATCCAAATATGGTGTTAAGCACAAGGTAGCCACCCATATCATCCTCAAACCCCGATTGGTCAAGTGGAGCTAAATGCGAGGAGAAATAGGAGCCGTCCTAATGAAAGTCGTTAATTCTAACGGAAGAATTTGGTCTTTGAAGCTTCGAGACTCATTGTGGGCATACAGAACATCATATAAAACCATCCTCGGCATGTCCTCGTATCGCTTAGTTTATGGAAAGCTTTGGCTGCGATGAAATCGAATACAAGGCGTGGTGGGCGTCTGAAATTGAACATGGATATGAGCCAGAAGTGGCTTTAAAAGAATGTGAGATTGAGTTGAAGAGTTGAGAAACAAGCGCACTTCAATTCCAAAATTGTGAGGATAGCGAGGAAGAAGTGGCATGAGCCCCGACTCATAACTAGGAAAACTTTCAATCGAGGTGATCAGAGTCCTCACAGTATGATTCCCGGCTCCATACATTTTCAGGTGACTGAGGAATAGCGATGGACGGGCCCATTTATCATCCATCAAGCATATCTGAATGGTTCGGTTGACCTTCTCAACCTGAAAGACAAGAGAGTATTCAAGGTTAGCAGGCGGCGAGTGACCTATCTTGTCGCCACTCTGTAGAAGAGGAGGAGATATCCCTCTGTGATCCTCCATGACTGACATTCGAGCCATTGAGTTGGTTTGGTCCCCACTGAGACCAAATTGCATCTCAAATTTTGTTTTCTTTATTGGTCAATTTTTAATTTATTTTATTTTAATGTTTTTATTATATCTTAGTTTTAATTACAAAATCTTCTTTAATATCTTGACACAATGCTTCTTTTATTTTTGTTTTATTTATTTATTTATTTTTGTTTTTATTGTGCAGGAGAAAAGCTGGTGTAGGGACAAAATTTTAGCTATAGTAGCAAAAAATTCGCCTGATGGCAAGAATTTTGGAGCGAAAATGGGCTTTGATTTCGATCCGCTGAGCTCCTTGAGCTGCTTCGCACCTCTCCATTTTGCCTATATACGCCGCACACCCCGCATGTACGTCCATTTCGGCCTGCGCAGCACACCCTGTCGCCGTCCACATTTCGACCACGCACCACACCCCTTGCCACACGCTCATTTGGCCTCTTACATCGGCCTCACGATTTTTGTTGCAGAAGCCTCCTGATGGTTGGCGGACGCGAGGAGGGCATCGATATAGGCCCAGGGTTCAGACCCGTTCTCTTGCCGAGAGATCTGGGCATAAGGCTGATGCGGACATCTCTCCCGATTCGAGGTCTTTGAAGCACCTTCTTCGTGTCTCTGCTACAGCCATAATGTCGGAGTCCGACCTCTGTGATATCGGAAGGAGCCACGAGTGCGAGCCCCATCCGGTAATCTGATACAGTTGGGAAGCCTCGACTCCCCTCTCCACATTGCATCCATGGCCTCCACGGAGGCACGCTACAGCGGGCCGGGACATCTGGCCGGAGTCTTCACGTTACAGGCAGAGCCTTCATAGTCTCCAGCTGCTTAGAGTCTTGCACGGTCATCGCCTCAATTATCCACACTCGAGGTGGCGTCATTTATTCCACTATGACTCGATACCCGGGAATGTGGATTGTCATGCCAAGGACTTTCACGGAGAGTTCTTTTATGATATACCAGCATTGGCAACGGACCCACGGTTTTGAGATTCTATGCGGTTAGTCCACAGGTATTCGCTACTGCCGTTTATGACTCCGAGGCAATTTTTCTATCCCCGGGTGGTTCTTGAGTTCTACCATACCATGACATCCCGAGGAGTGTCTAATCCCGATGCGGCCTCGGTCGGTATAGATGGCGAGTCACGGGTTCTTGTGAGCGGATATCATCACCGCTCTAGCTACCGGTAGTTCGGCTGGCAGTTATCGGCGATGGCCTCACCCCTCGCTAGAGATGGTTCGCTCGCTCTCGAAAATCTGACCAAGTCCCATCCTTGTTGGGCGGCTTATCGCATATGCTCCCTACGCGAGATCCGCATCTGCGGTACAATATGTTCTAAAACGCCTTATTTGCGTGTGAGGATCTATTCTAGAGGCTCTTTATCGGATATGAGGGGTTACGGTTTGTCAGGCGGAAGCTTATCATGAAAGCAGCCTTGCCGTTTCGAAGAAAGGTCCACCTGGTCGACTCTTGCAGAGACTATTCCTTTTGATCATAGAGATTGTTATCTTAATGTGTTAAACTGTAGGTTCTCGAGGAGGAGCCACGTATTGGCGTCGGCGGGTTGTGCTATGATTGTATCCGTGAAGCGAATCCTATCCTATGCCCGCTCTTTTCTTTTTCACCGGGTGGATGTCGAGGATGATTATGCGGAGGACACACCTAGGGATGACGGCCTATCCCGATGGTGAGTGGGGGAACCTTAATTAAGTTCATCCCTCGAGTTCAAGCCTCCTCTTTGCCCGACTCCTCCGGGTGCAGGGCGAATCCTCACGATCACGACAGCCATCAGGCACATCTCTCTGTCGCCAGGATTTCTTGGCTATTATGGATGCGGTATGCATTTCTTTGCATTTTGCCTCTTTTGCGACTTCTCGGATGGCATTGACCGAGACGGATGGCCCGCGTAGAGTCGCTCGCATAGAATCGGGCTGTTCTTCTTGAATCTGAGCCACCTTGAGTCTCCCACTAGTTCTTGTGGCCGGCACTGTCTGTACCACTCATGGATGATCCATCGTATCGGCAGCGGCTCCTTTGGATGTGCTGCGGCCACGGCGGTAGCCGATCCACCGGCTTCTACACCTGGCCACGGTGAGAGGTGCTTCCTTCTCTAGCTTTACGTCCTTACCGGTGAGGACACGGTGAGGCTGGTTGGGGGGGGTGGGGGGGGGGCGGAGGAGAGTTAGCGTCGAAGTGGCAGCATTTATCCTTATTTATGTTTCGTTTGTTTTATACTTGTGTTGTTTTAGTTTTATCAACTGCCTACTTGTCTTGTACGGGACTATTTGTTAGTATGTTTTAGTGATAGTAGGCGTGGTTTAAACCCTAACCCAGCTAAGTATTGTGTTCGACCATTATAAGCTTGTATTAGCCTTTTGGTTATATTAAAAACTTTATAGCGATGTTGCATTTTCTATTTTGCACCCACATTTTTTTATTTTAATTAACTTTTGTATATATAATGATTAGCCTTGCAATTTGATGAACTTAAGCCTTTCCTAATGGTGTCGATTATTAGAAGGGTCCTGTCTTTAGTTAAGTGGATGACTAGTGAATTCTTGTTGTATTTAACTTTGTTTCTTAGCCTTTAGCTAACCACACACCGAGCACGTTAGGTCTCAATGATAGGCTAAACAACACAAAACCCCCTCTTACGATGCAAACCCTTTCTAGTGTGGATTTACTCCTTGAATGAGTTGGGACCCCCCATGCAAATAAGGCTGATGTGCCTCCACGTTAAAGAATAGAAAAGAAAGAAAGATAGAATCACATTGCTTTGGCAGAGCAGAGCACGGTCACGAGGCTTATGGCGGCCTTTAAAACGGTGCACTAGACCGGCGGTTGGGAGTCAGGCTTAATTGTTAATTTACACGGGTGGATGGGTGGAGTTTAGCGAGTTGTAGGTCTTTGGGGCTCGAAATCAGTGGTCAGGGGTGAAACCTGCTCTGAATTTTGTGGTCGAAAGATCCTTATGGCTTGATGCCTAAACCTTCAGTTGGGAATCAGCCAGTGAATCCTGTTACACGGACTTTGGTGAAGTCGAACCCGTAACATTGCACCTATGACTCAAAAAAGAATTGTGTAATAAGGGGCGGAGTCCTTTGATCTATTTAGGTTGGTTAACATCTGAGTTTTGGCATTAGCTCGGTTGGGGGAGGCGTGCGGAGTTTAAGTAGTTTATAGTTGGGACACGATCAAACAAACTTGGCACATGTAGAAGGCTGGTTCATGCCTCGAGGAGGGCTTGTTGAACGATCGTGCGGTATAGTTTTCATTCTTTTGAGATGGTTGTGGCAAGTTTTCGTGATTCTCATCGCAGGCTATGATTACTGGTACAAACCTTTTGACCTCCCATGTTGTTACCACTTGATTACTTCTGGCATTGCTACGGGACTAGCAATGTGTCGGTTGGGGGGTGGGGAGGGGTGTGATTAGTGCGGATGCTATTTTGAACCTTTATTTAAGATAGGTTCTAGAAATTGCTTTTGTGTACTAATCATATTGGTCGGCGATTGGCCAACGTGCGAGTCCGCACGAGTCTTAATGATTGTATTTTGAGTGTTGTTTGTGGTAGTTTTTGCGGGTTTGAGCTATTCTATCATGTCAAGCTGGGCACATCGAAGTTAAGGTGATTTACATCGAGTTCATATGATTTATCTTGATTGCATCAAGCGAGAGTGAAGAAATTAAGCGAGAAGCAAGCGGGGAATTTCGCTACGGGAGAGAGAAAGTGCCATGCTGCGGCGAGTTGCTTCTGAAATTTCGCTACTTGTAAAAATTTAAACACATAGCGAAATTTAGATACATAAGCGGGGGATTTAGCTACATGGCAATTTTAAGCTATAATGCGAATTTTGGCTACAATAGCGAATTTTAAATGCAATAAGCGAGAATTTCGCTATGTGTGAAATCCTATCTGCGACGAAAATCACATTCCTGTTTTTTTGTACAAACGATCCGTTTTAGTTAATTTCATTTCTACCCTCACTATAATTATACTAGTTAGGTTAGATTGGTATTTCACCTGTTTGTAAGGCTATATAAGCCATTTTCTGAACAATTTGTAAAAAAAACTTTTAATTCAAAGCATTTCCAATACGGGCCCCTGTTTTTGGCCTTCACTTTCTCTCTTCTCTCTCTTCTTTCTCTCACTTTCTAGGCAACCAAACACACCCTTTGAGGATGACAACTCAAAGGATCGCATTCAAAACCTCCCAAACCTTGAAGAGGAGGGTCATTGGTAGGTTGATATGTTTGCGAGGTGATCTCTGTATTTCGAAGCGAGTGCGACGGTTATGTTTCAAACTTTCAAAACTAGGTTTAAAAGCTATTTGATGTACTTTCATTGTAGTATACTTGGTAATCTTTTGAGGTTAGTGTATTCTTAGTGTTAGATACAACACGACATCCATTAGTTGTCATTTACGAGCCATTGGAAGTAGGTTAAATGCTAGATTTCAACTTTCAGGGAACATTGAATCTTTCATTAAATGCTATGTTTCAAGAAATTGTACTAAGGGTTAGTTTTAAAAGTTAAACAAGATCCGGTTTGGAAATGACTATAGGTCATCTTCCTAATGCGAGAAAAATAACCAGGGATGCACCTTTGCAACCACATCATACCCAATGGTATTTGAAAACTTCAAGGACTTCTTTACATCTTATTCAAATTGCCTTGAACAACCACTATTTTTATACAAATCCAAAATCAAACAAGAGCCTCACCATTATGAATCATTACAAAATCATTTGTAAAATGAAAACCCATCCTGTGTTGATCTAGGCCATTATCTTTAGGTAGTTACTTATTTCTGACGGTAGGAGTAGTTTAGGTATAAATATTGTTGATCTGGAACCCTATTGTGGCATGAATCACCCTTATGCAGGCAGGTGTTGTTGTTGCCACCATCGCACAAGCTGGTGCAATTGGGAACCAAGGGGGGGTCAAGTAACCTCCAGAGGTTCGAGGCATATGATCCTCTGACCCTTAAGGGAGGAGGATGATGCTTGATCAGTGGCGGGTTTTGTTTAGATTAGTCGAGTAATGCGACATTGTCAGTACGCCATCATTGCACAAGTGGCGCGATGGCGCCACCGTACGCGGACTAATTATAGCGGTGGGCGGAGGGATGAGTAACCTCCGGGGTTTGGGCACATCATCCTCGTTCATCGTAGGAAGGGGACTCGATGGTCAGGACAACCTTGGTTATTGGAAGAGGAGTAGATGACACACGGAGCATCCGGGATATGGGTGCTAGTACTAAGAGGAAGGAGAATCAATCTTCCTCTAATTCGGGAAGGAAGTGGAAGACTTCTATTCCATAGGGATTTCAAGGACAGGGCGGCGACTATCGACGCGAGGCCGGTCGGGGCTCCCAGCGGGCGCGGAATGACATGTAACCATTGCCATCGGCACGGGCACATGGCGGGATTGTCCACGAGTGGGATCCGGAATTATGGGCGTAGTCCAGTCATCGATTAGGATCGGTCGCGGACAGTTTCTTTCCCTCGCTGATGCGGGCTAGAGGAACGACATCAGTCTTAAGTGTTGTATAGAGCCTTACGCTGCAGGCGGACGAGAGAGGCCGGGGTATGGAGTCGGCCCAGGGACGGGGCTCGTAGGCTAGGACTTTGGAGACTGAGACGTGGCTATGTTGTGATGCAGTAGTAGCTTGCATGTCAGTGGAGAAATATACGGTGCGTTTCGACTCTTACACTTCTTGATAAGAGTGTTGTTTAAATTCGGGTGCATAGTATTCATGTTTATTGCTGCATCTGGTGTGAATGCTTTAGGCTTAAAGGTAGAAACCTTGGAGAAGTTGTTGTATGTGAAATCCCCTAGAGTTAGGGTGAGATTGATCGGATATATCGGCATTGTGAGTTAGAGATCTCGGGGGATTACGCTCGCGGTGGACCTTCGAGGTGAGACACATCGGATTTTTAATGTCATTCTTGGCATGGATTGGTTAACGACCCGTGATCGTCATTGATTGTGTGATCATAGGGAGTTCTGGGTCACACACATGACGGTATTGTGTTCGTTTAGGGGATAAGCATGATGTTACGGATCGTGCCTGACCGGGTGGAGTGGACGGAGTTGATGGGTTAATTTGCTTGGCTCTGACCATAGAGACAGAGTGAGGAACGAGATTTAGTCTACCTGGTGGTTGCAAGTATGAGGATCTTTCGGATGAGCTCACAGGGATTACCTCTCAGCACAGGGATGTAAACTTTGTTATTGAGTTACACCACAGTGAGTAGATTTGCCATTTTCATGACCTCGTAGGATGACATTGATTGAGTTGTAGAACGAGGTCCAGCTAACGGGAATTGTTAGATGAGGTTTTATTAAATAGAGCACTTCACCATGGGACTCTCAGGTTCTATTTACAAGAAGGGCCAAGCCACAAGACTCTTCGATTGTGCATTGACTATTGACGAGTTGAACGGAGTTCACGATCGAATGGGGTATCCATTAGAAGGATTGATGACATTTGATCGTACGAAAGGGGCGGCGGAGTGCCTCACAGATAGACGCCATGGGTTATCATCGGTTGAGTTAGGGGCCGATATCCACAAGACAACGTTTAGGACGTGGTATGGAGGCATTCGGGTTCTGGTGATGCCTTTCGGGTTGTGAATGTTCCATCGACATTCATGGATCTCTGTCATGGGAGTATTCGACCTACTTAGGTCGATTCGTTGATCTTTGTGGACGACATTTTGATATACTCCCGATATGAGGAGCATGAGGATCGCGAGTTGTTCTCCAGGGCCCTCGAGGAGACATCAGTTGTATGCCAAGTTCAATAAGTGTGAGTTTTGGCTTCCTGAGGTGAGATTCTTGGGACATGTCCTTTCGGTTTTAGGTGTGTCAGTAGACCTTGAGAAGGTAGAGGCTATAATGAGTTGGGAGAGGCGAAGTCGATCCTTTGCAGATATGATTTCTTAGGGATTGGCGGTATTACAAGAGAAGGTTTATTGAGAAGTTTCTCGACTAGCGGCACCTATGACTAGATTGACTCGGAAGGAATTCGAGTTTGAGTGGGATGACTTTGTGTGAGAGGGCATTCGAGTTGAAAGAAGGCCCCACTTTAGCTCCTATTCGATGTCTCGAGCGAGTTGAGGTCACAATGATGTCTTTGTGATGTGCCTCCCAAGGGTGGTGAGATGTGTCTTGATGCAGTTCGAGAGGGTTGTAGCTTATGGTTCCAGACAGTTAAAGAGATCATGAAGCGAGAATTGCCTACACATGACTAGAGTTGGCGGCGAGGTGCGCTAAGATTTGGCGCCCTTATTTGCTATGGTGGCCGAGTTGAGAAGTGCTTTCGGACCCTGAAAGTCTGAAGTATATTTTCATGCAGTGGGACCTCAATATGAGGCAACGCAGATGGATGGAGTATACGGAGGATTGACTTCACTGCCCAATCACCATCTGGTAAGGAGAAAATGTAGTGGCTGATGCGCTCGGTCAGTCCGCCCGAGATCTTGGCTAGTGTAGCTTCACAGGAGTGCGGATGCTCGGGGCGTAGGCAGTTTAGATTGTAGTACAAAGATCAGGCTCAGGAACGTTAGGGAGTTTGGTGTCCACACCATCCCTACTGTGTAGGGTGATTGAGTCTCAAGGGTAGGACCTTGAAGATATCATCAGCGAGGGACTAGGTACGATCGAATACGGGTAGCGAAGAGTTGAGTTACATCCACACGAAATAGTAGTCTTCGGTATAGGAGGCGGAGTTGTAGTTCCACTCGGTGACGATTTGAGAGGAGATCCTCGAGGGAGTTCCACTTGCTCTCGTTTTGTTGTATGCATCCAGTGTACGAAGATGTACCAAGATCTTCGTCGCGGTATTGTGGAGGCTGGATGAGACGACACGTTAGGGTGTTGACGATTGTCTCACGTGTCGACGAGGTAAAGGCTGAGCATCAAAAGCCACGGGGCTATCGGCCATTAAGTGGGCGGGTGGAAGTGGGAACAGGTCATGATGGATTTTGTGACCCACTTTCCAGGGACATAGCGGAGGCATAATGCCGTATGGGTTATAGTGGACCGGCTCACTAAGTTGGCACACTTTCTAGCGGTGCGGATGACCTTCACATTGGAGGAATTCTATCGGTTATATATTTGTGAGATTGTCCGGCTACATGGAGTGTCAGTCTCTATCGTATCGAACAGGGATCCCAGATTATGACATACTTTGGAAGGGGTTTCAAAGGCCGTGAGGACATAGTTGACCGATGAGCATAACATTTCATCCCTCAGACGGATGAACAGGTGGAGGGACCGTATAGATTTTAGAGGGCGATATTTAACGTGCATATCTGGATCTCAAGGGTAGCTAGGAGGAGCACCTACCATTTGTGGGTCGCTTACAATACTTAGGTTATTGGGTGAGTATTTAGGTGACACACCACATGAGGTCTTATGGGAGGCGTGTCGATTCGATTTGTTGGATAAAAGGTGTGAGAGAGGGTTCATCACTTGTCAGGATTTGATTGAACACAGTAGGTGGGTTTGATGTGAGCGTCGACCTCTAGAGTCGGTGAGTGATCCGTCTTCTGATCATGATACCTAAGGAAAGGAGTGGTGGGGTTGTTAAGCGGGGAAGCTAACGTGAGGTATATTGGGCCTTGAGATACCGAGAGGGGTGGGCCTGATTCATATCGGTTGGTGCCTGCAGGGTTTATCAGTGTCCATGAGGTGTTACCATATCTCCGTACTCGGTATACTCTAGATCCAACTCATGTTGGATTGGGGAGGGATTGTGTGTTGTCTAGTCGAACCTTCCGAGGAGGGGACGTGCGTATCTTGGATAGCGGGATAAGTTTTATATGCAAGGCATTGAAATTTAGTAAAAGTGTTGTGTGACAGAAGTGGAGGAAGCGACAGGGCGAGGACACGTGCGAGTCACCTATCCTTTCCTATTTGAGGATGAAGGATCGTTGTCTAATATTAGAAGTCTAATATTGAGACTAGATAAATATGCATATCATGTGCTTGTGTGTGTAGTATGTATGAATTTGAGCGAGGGAGATTCTATTAAGGGAAGAATGTAAAGCTAGAGGAAAAATTCAAGGAGGATTTTTTGAAAAGACAAAACAATAATTTTGGTTGAAAACCGAAAATTTTCTAGATCTCGGATGACGAAACGAGTTTCAACATTGAATTCGTCTAATCTAGTTAACCCATCGAATTTCGTCGGATTCCGAGACAATCGGAATTTAATGTTTTTCGAGACATCTGGTGTCGAGTGACACATGGCATGACATGTGGTGCCATGTGTCTGTGAATGGCTCACATTGAGCAAAGTGTCAAGTGGAGGAAATAATGGGAAGATAAAACAAAAAAAAAAAAAAAAAAAGGAAAAAATAATAAAAAATAATAAAAAAGAGAAGAAGAAAAGTTAAATAAAAGAGAACGGCTGAGGAGGGGAGGGAGGCAGAGAGAGTGAGGGCGAGAGAGAAGGAAAAAAAAATTCGCTTTCCTCTAACATCTACGAATCGAGCCGTGTGTTTTTCGATCAAAGCAAAAAGGAAAGAAGTGGGTGCATCGAGAGCTATGTGTAGATTACTAAAATCTTAGAGTTTTGTCTCAGAGGTAGGAATTTTCATACTTAGGTTATTTCTAGCCTAAGGCCATTTAATGGCTTAAGGGTTTTCTTGAGGCTGTAAATTTCAATCTAAATTTTTGGGGTAGTGTAGGAATTTTTAGGAATTTTAAAATTTGTTTTTAGACGATTAGGCTGAATTTCGGGACTATTTTTGGACGATCGGACAGTATTTTTAGAATTGTTTTTCGGGAAAACGATTCCCGGGTTTGTGTTGAGATTTTGTTTTAATCCCGGGACTGATGTCTTCAGGTTTTGTTGAGTTTTTCGGTATCATTGTAATTTGTTGATGAATGGAACCAAAAATGATTCATGACCATGAAGGGACCGAGAGGCGCCCTGTTTATGTGGGTTCGAGATTTGGGTCATTTTTTGTGTTATTGTTGGAAAAATAAATAACATGTTGTGTGTAAAAATTATGTTAATATGTGCTTGCGTGATGTATTAACATGGAAATGGTGATGAATGGAAATTATATGTAGGAAATACAATTATCCGGCATTTATAAATGTTGCATGTAGCATGACATAGCATGAAATGACATGATTGCATTTCATATGCATGGTCACATCGTGTCGAGTCGGGTGTGTGTGCATGGTGTTGGTTATTCACCATTCTTGGTGAATGTGTGGTGAGCTTAGAAATGGAACAAAGTCTAAATCGAGACTCACGATTGTGTAAAAACAATAATGTGTGCAAATAACGTGTGTTTGGGTGGCGAAGCCAGATGAGGCGAGATCCCCTAAGTGAAAGGCCCGGAATTTATATGCGGTTAGACATGATTCTTAGGTGATGAAAGCTCGTAAAAATGTTCGGAAGGCGTCGAAATCGATCTGTGATGTGACCGAAAAGAGCGTGGCCCATGAATAAACACACGAGATTTGATAAATTAAATTGGAGTGTTGTCCGATGGTTGATCATTGGGTGAAACACACGATGGCCCCGGTTTTCATACTTAGTTAGCGGGTGTGAGGAGTACGTCGGGACTCGGGTTGTGGGCATGAGGAGTCTCATCTCATGCATGACACGGAATATTCCATATAGGATTGCATTATTTATATGGAAATATGAATTGATGTTTTATGTATGCCATTGCATGTGCATTTAGGCGGGGAGTAGCCATTGTAGGAAAAATTTTCTACTAGGCATTGCTTACCCCGTCGTGGGACCCCTTTCAGGTACATGGGGTGTATAGGGGGACGGCTGTCACGAACTCACTCTTTAGACCCCAACATCCTATGGGAAGGATCCCTCAATGGGCACAAGAGAGCCTCTCAAGCCCATATATAAGGAGAGGGAATGTCTCTGTGACACTCTGTGGAGACTTCCATGACCGTAGCTATGTGGGAAGGTTCTAGGAAGACTCCAGAGAAGTCTACACACCAGGTAAAGATACCGGAAGTGTCCACACACATGTAGAAGAGTGTGGAAGAAATGTAAGGATGTGGAAGACTTGAATAAGTGGGAGAGTAGTTTAGAATCTTCCAGCGGTAGTCTTGTAAACACATGTACATGGGCAGAACATTCTAGGAATTTCTAGGTTAGTAGAGAACCTTCATAAGCTCCCACACTTCCATTGATGTGTATATAAGGAGGTGGTGGCCTCATTTGCAAACCACCAACTTGAGAACCAAGTTGAGAGCTTCTCTTAGCATTGTAAAGTGTTCTTTCCTCAATAGAGAGTTTCCTTCTTCCAAGTGTTCTCTTGAGTTCTATTCGCTTCTAAGGCGTGGGTAGAAGCCGAGCATAGCAAGCAAGGCGAGCGGGAGGCTGACTTAGCAACATTTGAGGGGCGAGTTGTGTAAGTTCCGGGCCGTGAGCTTAGTAAGGGAGACTGAACAGGATACTGCGCTCCTCCGACGAGGCCGTGATTATGAAGGAGGTCAATGTATGACCTGATATTTCCTTGTAAAAAGTATTTGTATAAAAGAATTTTAACTTGTTCTGAACTTGTCTAAATAGTTCGGTATGTAATTATGGTAAAAGTGGCGTGATCTGACTCTTACTGATCATACTGCGCTTATTTTCATAATTTAGATTTAAATGTGAATGAATGGGTCCTATAAAGGGATGTATATTGGGGATATGGACATATGGACCATGTGGGGTCAACACTACTTATGTTGAGACCTTGAATGGGTTATAATTATAAATCATATACATACAATGTATGTCAGGTATTCCTAAACAAAGGAGACTTCTAGCCTCGATTTTTCAAAATATGGATCCTCATAAATGGACACAATAGTGTGGTATCGAGGTCAATTAAATTCACAGAATTCTCAGGTTGACGAGACCCTAGATTCAAGGCTACATGTGTACTGAAAATGGTATGTTTGTGGGCTCGTTTTGGCCCTGAATTCGATGTACCTTGGCCTGGATTTTCGGCTGTTCTATGCTCGAGCGTGCGATGTTTACGTGGCTTGGCATGGTTTGTATGTGTGGATTGCTTTGTAGGAATCTCTTATGCCGTAATTAGTCTTGAGAACCAAGTTGTCTTACTTGCTTTGATTGACTTACTTTATAATATTATTTATCAATGTCGATATATAAATTCTAATATATTGACATTGAGATGAAATGTTGGAAATCATATGCTTTTGATATAATTGTCCACAATACATGATTTATTGTCCATATGACATTCATTACATATCAGACATGGAATTGATATGGAGTGGCATAATGCATTGCATATGCAATCGGTATGCACGATTCGGGTAAGTGCTTGGTGCCATCAAACACCATCTTCGGTGGTTAATGAGTGGGCTGAGTACCGTTGAACAAAGTTCAGCGGAGTTCCACTATTCGCAGAGTATGAAAACTTGTGTCAGGTAGTACCAAGCAGGGATAGATACCCCCTTGGGTGAAAGCCCCGGTATTTTTGGTTATACATATGTGTCCAACGATGAAAGCCCGTGAAAGTGTAAGAAGGCGTGTGAAGCCTGAGGTGAGACCCCAAAAATTCGCTATCCAAAAAGACACATGTTTTGTTAATAAAATGATCCTTGGAAGTGAAACATCCAACAAGTTTTGATTTAAAACTTTATTCGTTTCAAAGTGATCATCTGATGAAATTCATCGACGATGGATGTTATCACACATTGGCTAATGAGACAGTGTGATAAGAGTCTATGATGACTTGGATTTTCATGCATCGAGTGAGTCTCATCTCATTTCATGGCATGTCATGTAGTGACCAATAGATTTGCATCATTTTATTGGAATGTTGATATATATGTGAATGTGTCCAAGTGAATCTCGCATGGGGAGGGTGTGTGTACAGCCTCTATAGGAGTCTTCTACTGGCGTGACTCACCCTTTAGTGAGAAACATTTGTGTAGGGTATACACTAGTGGAAGGCCCTCATTCGTGGCTGAGAGGTCAAGAAAGTCGTATCAGGGTCGGGTATAGTTTTTTTGTAACACTTTAAAGAAATGCTTTTGGCATATGCCTGTATGTAATAGAATTTGTAATGAACTTACAGTATAATGTTTTGAAAATAATAATAAGTTTATTGAATGTGGCTAAATGGGATCCCAGAAATGGGATTGGATAGTGTGGTAATGAGACACACGATATCCGACTGCGCTACAAGAAATAGCTAAAATCAACAAAAATTTATATACCTGTTCCTCCCACGCCGTAGTCAAGCTACCCAATACAAGGGGTTCAGTGGTCGAACACTCCGGGATGGGTTTTCATCCTAAGAATGATTTGCATAAGTGTAAAAAGGTAAGGTTTTTATCAATTTTTGATTTTTGTTTCAAAACAAAGGAAGTAGTTTAACTGGCCGAGAAATTGTAAAACTGAAAGTGGAAGGTGAAAAATTAACTTTGAAGATTTAGCCACTAACTTGATATCATGTAAGGGGGCCAAGTGTCCCCTGGCTTTATCCTTGCAAGTATGACAAGCAACCTATAATCCAGCCATAACCTGATCTATGTTTAACTAGCAAACCTCACCTCAAAACAACTCCTATTTGAGTTAACACAGTAACATGCATCTATGGCCTTTACGCTTTGAAACCTCAACATTAAATATCATTTCGGCTCAGAAGACCATCTAAAAACCACAAAGACATCTAGCAATAAGTATGCATTGTATCCTAAAGCATGTGTGCATTGGCCAACCAATATTCACGTTATTCAACCCTATTTTGAGAAGATAGGCCATAAACACAGCGACTGTGAGCTTTAATACAAGAGGACAACCCGCATATGCCCCACCACCAAGCTAGCTTCCTCTCTTCAAAGAAAAGAGGCTTAGCTACATCTCTTGAGTTGTCATCCCTAAGAGGTGTTTGGCAAACAGAAAATAAGAGAAAGAGTGAGAGAGAAGAGGAGAAAAGCAAACCCTAATCGAGTCATAAGATATTTACATAAAAGCAAAAAATGTACTAAAAGATTTCTCTCCTCAATTTGTCATAGTGGTTACAAATGGGAGGGGGTTTATAGGCCACCAAATGTATGAAAATACCATAAAGCCTAACATTGAAAATACCACATAAATTTAGGACAAGTGGAGTAATACACCAAAATTGAAGCCTGGCTGCAGACACTCATAAAAGTGTGACAAGGCAAGAATTTCACATATATAAATTTCGTTAGGGCAATAAATTTCGCTTAGCTAGCTTAAAATTTCGCTAGCTAGCGAAATCATTCAAGAGATAGCGAAACAGAAATTTCGTTAGGGTTGGCAATTTCGCTAGGCTTTGGCAATCAAGATAATAAATTTCGCTAGCTTAGCGAAATTCTTGCGGAGTAGCGAAAAACGTGAAATTTCGCTAGGAACAAGGCATAGCGAAATTTTCGGGTCTAGCGAAATTCACAATTCTCACAGACGCGAAATTTTCGCTGTTATAGCTTTCAAGAATCCCAAATAAATTTTCGCAGAATCTTAGCTTAAATTCCCGGGATTGTCATTTCAAACGCTTTTGCCTACTGCCTCCTCTTCTCGCATCGATTTCCATCACTTTGCCTTCTAGCCCTTCTTTGATTTTCGTCCTGCTTCGATGTATGTCGACAATTGAGTTCAATCTTCATGATTCATCATATGTCTCTATTATTGAACTCCCAAAGTACGCAAAACCCGCAAAACAACCACAAATAACCTCTAAACCAGATTAAGGATACTAAGAAGACTAATTTCAATTGTCATAATGACATGATTAGCGCGCAAAGCACTCAAAACCTATCTAATATAGGTCTAAAATAGCACTGGGGCACTAATCACCCCCCCAACCGAAACGCCGTTAGTCCTCAGCAACGCAAAACAAAAAGGAGATGTGCATGTAGTGATTTTCAAAAAGTTTATGGGTTTAGCGTATATATAAACATACCTTAAACTGAAAAATTGACACCAAGTTTGAAAACCGGCATGAAAGAACCAAAACCATACAAGAACAATTTTAGGTCAATATTGGATCCATGATTCTCAACTTGAATTTCCACCTAAGTCTAATGGTTCTTTATGTAACCAGATTAAGCCAATAAATTGCAAAATTGTCTCCTCCCCCCAACCTAGCACTGACATGGCCTTAAGTTGTCGGGAACCCAGATAGGGCTACATATTCTTCTTTCTTTATTCAACTACATTGTAGGGTGCAATGCTTAAAATTCACTTCACTAAAGTCCTGTAATCGGGGTCCACCAGCTGACTCCCAACCAATTAAGGTTTGTGGCATCGAGCCAAAAGGACTGACCACAAACTCTACAGTTTCACCCTGCATCTGAATGATTTCAAAATCAAGCACCTACAAATTGCTGGGGACTCTACCTATCCACCCATGTAACGTAACACTAAATCGATGACTCCCAACCAATGAAGGCATGTGGCATCTGGGCTTCAAAGGTTTTACCATACACCCTGACCGTGCTTCTGTTTCAAGGAAAACTCACGACTTTATTTTTCTTTCTTCTTTCTTTTTCTTTTTGCTTTTTTTTTTTTTTTTGAAGACAACATTGGTTCAATGCTGCAAACACAAACCCATCCTAGGTCACAACATACCTAAGGTCACATGTAAGTGAAAGAAGTATATAAATTCACGTTTATTGGAACAATCTGCAGTAAGGAGAATTAGCTTTATGGAGAAATGTCTGGTCAGCATGCTGGAACTTCAACTGACCAAAAATTGACTCATGCATGGAATTTGTTCTAACATAAAGGTGACAACAAGGATTCTATTCTCCAACAAAGGCAATTCAATTGTCCACCTAAGCAATTCAATGGTTCAATCTGAAAAGAAAACAAATATACATGGTAAAGGCACAAAACATGGTATGCAAAAATCTATATATATAGACTGAATAGCTTTTGATATAGCCAAAATGGCTAATACATGAATACAAAGCTAAACATACAAAAGTATCACTGCCTACTATGGCTAATACATAAATCCTAATCAAAATTAGTAGGCAGTTGATAAAGCTGGTAACTATACAAAAATCATAAAAAGAAACCTAACACTTAACGGCCAGTGGTGGTGGTGGGTTCTGGCTTTTTCGCATTGCCAGAACAAAACATCCAAATAGGTCAGCCTCGGTGGTGGGCTCTCTCCGATCAGAACATGAGGAAGGCCCAAGCGCTTTCATGATCCGGGTCAAGCATAGAGACACCGGGCCGCCGATCCTAGGTCGCTCAGAAGCCGCGTAGTGAGCAGATGGCATCCATCACACTCCGCACCCTCTAGAACTCGCGTGAACATACTCGTGAATGGTAGCCGGCACAGATGGGCCGGAGTATCACCGGCAACATGGGATGTGTGGAGTGAGGAGATGGAGGTGACACCGCGGAGCCGACTCCCATATCTCGCTCGGGCGTGCATACGCTCTATGGAAGTCCCTACCACCTGACTCCGGTACCTCCTCCCGGTCCCGCTCGTCTGAGATGGAAAGATACGGCATGGTCATCATCACCCGCCGACGTGAACCGCAGGGCATTGAACTCTCATCTCAATCCTACCCTTCCAAACGATATGCTCGGTGAACCCCGCGTAGTCTCAGATCAGTTGAATGCTCTCTGCCGACAGTCCTTCCCATGGACCTTTCCTAAATGACAGAGGTCACCACCACTCGTAGGGACCGGGAACCAATATCCCTCCGAGATCCGGTGAAAGAGCCTCCAAGAGATATTCCTCCACGCACGAAGGTCAGAGCGGAACAGATCGGTCCGACAAATGGTCGACGATAAGACTGAGGCGGAGTCGCTCCTATAAAATACCGGGCCCAACAGAAGGCCTCCGGCCGCGTTGCTCGAACCATCTCCTCGATGAGGTGGGTGGGCTCCACCCTATAACCTTGCATTGGCCGGCAGATACGCAGCCCAAAGTCGCGAACATCGGCCGCCCGAGCAATTCGCACATCATCAATAGAGAACTGTAGCTCACGCGGACCATCTACTCCTCGAGATGTCATCATAGAGCGATAGAACCGGTATATCACTGTAGAATGTCGCCTGAGTCATGAAAGGCGAGGTCAATCCTCTATCAATCTCATGGACTCTTAAACTCCGGACGCCTCGCCGCCGGGACATCATTGTACGACTTCGATGAAAGTCTCTACGATGGAGTCGTGACATTCCCGGAACGGGTTCCCGACGAACAACGACCCCGATCCCGGAGGCGGTCAGACACCGAGAACATGATGTCGCCGCAGCCGATGGATCAGTGATGACAAGGGCCGAGAGGCATGACTAGCCGGTCTGATGTGCGAGTCATTGGGAGGGCCGGCACTTACCTCCTTCAGGCACTGTGGATGGCCCGAGGTCCCATCCGTTCGATAACGACGGAATCCCCGAGGCTCTAGGTACCGCCTGGGACCGTGATGGTACCGGAGCCGGACCGAGCCGGGCCGGGGCCTCTCGCCGGTGTACTCGAATCTAACCCGCTACCGGCTACTGGATCCACCCGAAGGCACGAACCATATCCTCAAATCTAAATAATACTGGAAGAGGGCTGCACTCACCGAAAATGTAACTAGAGCACCGAATATCCGAATCGAGGCTCACCGAGGCACCGAGTCACACTGCCGGGAAGACTAACCAGGCTCACTGGCCGCAGTCACACCGGCTCAGACAGCCGATAAGGCCCAGAAAGGACCAATCGGCCGGGATTGTGGCACAACTAGCCGAACCAAGAGCACGAGGGCCCCGAACCCGGCAAAGGAAGCGCACGAAGGCTCTACAGAGATGGCTCAGTCGCGCATCCACTGAATACCTGAGTGGCTCGTGCGCACAGGTGTGTGTCTATGGACACTGACAACGGCTATGGCAAGGCATAGACTGGGGTGCAAGCTGAGTCTCTAACGGCAAGACTGTGAATCACCGTGGCACCGTTCCGCAAAGGGGGAGGATCACAAGCAAGAAGTGGCAATGGCAAAGGAACTCGTATGACGTAGGCCAGAGAGAACAGCACGAAATTAAACACCCTCCTCCCATAGTACCGCCGCGGGTAGCCGCAGCTCCATCGGGTTGCCCTTTCGCTATTTTTGTGAATTCAGCCTACCGGGCTTCCCGCAATTCAAAATTTTGAGATTAACTATTAAAATATATGAAGTCAGTACTATTATAATAAAAAATTTACTATATGTCCATAATTAAAATTTAATGTACAGCACTATAGTATATAAAACAAATTACTAAATATGGAAACTCCAAGTTAAAATTTTCATAAAATAATCTAAATTATCAAATTAAGACAAAAGTAAAATTGTTTGAATCGCAATCCGGTTTTGGAAAACACCGGACCAGTTCAATTTAAAATTACCAAGGAGGGTCAAGGAGAATGATCTCCTCAACCCCTGCAGTAGCCTTGGGCTGACTCCATGGTGTTAGGTGCCCAATTGTTGAAGTGGTCCTCATTGATGACTTTTGAATTGAGCAATTGGTCATAGCGTGAAGTGATGGCAAGCATCAATATTCTCGCCCCATGGCTGATTACTCCTTGCAATTCCCGGACACCGTGCTTCCTCGCATACGACCATTTGAAACAACTTCATCATGATTGATTTTCTATGTTCTAAAGAATCTCATTGTTCAAATGAAGATGCTTAACTCCAAAGTCATGTTACCAAAGCAAGTTGCATGACTCCATTCCCAAGAATTTATTATTGCATCGGGCTGTGGCCGTAAAATGGTCTTCCTAAGATGATTGGAACATGATTGGGTCTACTTGCAATCGCTCAAGTCAAGCACTACAAAATCTACTGGGTAGTAGAATTTGTCTATTTTCACCAAGACATCCTCAACTATCCCCTTAGGGATTTTAACTGATCTATCGGCCAATGATAGTGTGATGTTGGTAGATTTAAGTTCACCTAAGCCTAACTGCTTGTATACTGAATACGGCATTAGGTTCACACTGGCTCCTAAATCAAGCAATGACTTGTCTATGCAATTCTGCTCAATATTGACTCGAAATTGTGGGAGATCCTTGATCCTGATTTGACAGTATTTGCTTTCTGATTATGGCAATCGACTTGTTCGAGAAATGCCTCTCTCACGTCTAATCCCTCTTGATTGTGCAAAGATCTTTCAAAATTCTACATACAGGACTTGCTTGATTATGTCCAATATATAAAAGAACTACCGGCCTTATGACCTCTGGGTAAATGCCCGCTACGAGATGCCTTCTTCTTACCTCTAAGTGTCAGGAAATGGAGGTGGTGGCTGCGTATTTCATTGAATCCTCCTTAGAGAATATGCTCAGATCTGCAATTTTCCTTGCCCGGATTTCAATGTGCTTTGGCATGGGTTGATCAACCCTTTTCCACTCCTCGTGGTTATTATACTCTTCACCTCATCCATTCCCGAATTGTCGGATGATCCTACCATGGATTCCCTTTCTGGTTTCGCACCGTTTGGGAAGGGAACCTTCTTCTTGTACCTCCAAAGTTAACTGTTGATTCGTGATTGAATACTCGTAGATTATCAATTTTTCTCGTTCAGTGTTTCTACGATTCTATTCTCTTGTTCGTACTTTCTACGTATCAATCCTTTCAGGCCGCTTGCACATTAATTCCTCGTCTTCCATTAAAGTCGTCTACCACCTTACTCACTTAAAAAATTATTTGTTCAAATGTGAGATGAGGATGGTGGTGGCTGCGGGTTGAAATTGGAACCAAACGTGGTCGCACCAAAAAGTTATAGGCAGGGGGAGGGCTTCCAGAAAGGTTAGGTGATTCCTCCAATTGGAATCGTAGGTATTTCCATATGGGGCATTGGGTTAGGTGGCTTATATTGTCCCACAAGATTTGCACATTCCGACATCAAATCCTTCATCAAGGGGCTATAGGACACCGTTTCACTGATGCATGGTGGGATTGGAAATTGGTGGATTGGCTTGTGCAGGATTTTAGTCACCGCCCACTTCATGGAGCCTTTTCCTTCAAGCTCCTCCACTTCCTAGCCTAAGGCTGAAATCCCAGCTTCATTTCTATATCCTCCAAGGTACAAATCCCTCCCTGGGTTGGCCGGGAGGGCCTCATTGTTTCCATTTCTCTCTAGGGTTAGGCCTATCCTAACCCTTAGAAGTTTAAGCCACATAATTTAAAATCCATGGCTTCTACACAGATGCTTACTTAGAAAGTCTCCTCCACACATGAGCCAAAGCCGCCATGGCAGTGAGTATACACCACCTCATAGAAATGGTTTACTAAAGATTCATGTATCAAACCCATGATGAGGGCATGCACCGATGGTCTCCTATAAATCTTTCTTCCCCAACACCGATAAAACCTCTCACACCATCTTGAGCCGCAAAGGTATAAATTTGTCTTTTCAAATTATTGGTCTTATGAGCACCAAGAATTTTTTAAAAACTCGCTTGGTAAACAAATTAATTTCTAATGGTTCTAGGCCTCAACGAGTTTAATCAAATCTTGGCCTTGTCCTTTAGGGTTAGTGGAAATGCTTTCAGCTTAAGCAAATCCATGTCCATCATTCCTTCCTTAAAGGTAGTGCATACTTCCTCAAAATCCCTTATATGAGTGTATGGATTTTCATTTTCCATACCATGGTATGTATAGGGTACTAAGTAGGCCTCACTGCACATCTTCAAAGAAGGAGGTATGATGCGTGAGGGGGCACCTAACTCTGGGGAGGGTGGATGTGGTCCTCATCGACCTATATGCAACTGGATTCATGGGTACCCGTCGACTCATTGCTCTCGTGCAGTAGGATCCATGGTATCCGTGTGTGTACACCGACCAATAAGTCAGGCACCGACTTATGTAGTCTACCCGATGTGTCTCTATCCCACTGAGCATAAACACTGTTAGCAAAATTGTAGAGACAACAAAGAGTACCAACAGCTCGCAAAAAGGTTAAATTAGCTAACAAAAATTAAACCGAATGAAAAGCAAAACAATGCAAACCACGCAAAGTGATGAAAAACTGCGCCTCGTGAATCAAGCTACAAAAGAGTTAAAAGGTCACCTTCACTTGTGATGTTGATCACAAGTACACTTCAACTCATCATTAGTAGTTTAAGACCATCCTCTGCAGAACTACGCCATTCGACTCGTACACGCAGGTCGAAAGCCAAAATCAACAAAATTTATATACCTGTTCCTCCTAACAGCCGTAGTCAATCTAATCGCAAAGATAAAGGGTCTGTGGTCTAACACGGATGGGTTTTCATCCTAAGAATGATTTGCATAAGTAAAAAGGTAAGGCTTTCTTATTTGACTTTTCGATTTTTGTTTCAAAATAGTAAAGTAGCTTAATCACGAGAAATTGTAAAACCAAAGTGAAGTGTGAAAAATTAACTTTGAAGATTTAGGTCACTAACTTGATATCATATAAATAAGTGTCCTCAAGTTTATCCTTGCGTTATGACAAGCAACCTATAGTCCTAGCCATAACCGGATCTATGTTTAACTAGCAAACCTCACCCTAAAAACAACTTCTATTTGAGTTAACACAGGTAACATGCATCTATGGCCCTTTTACAGTTTGAAACCCTAACATTAAATATCATTTCAGTGGCTCAAAGACCATCTAAAAAAACCACAAGACATCTAGCAATAAGTATGTATCAGATCCTAAAGCATGGTAAGTATCACAAATCAACATTCAATGTAATTCAACCCTATTTTGAGAAGATAGGACCATAAACACAATACTGTAGCTTTTAATACAAGAGGACAACCTGCATATGCCCCACCACCAAGCTAGCTTCCTTCCTCTTCAAAGAAAAGAGGCTTAGCCAAGCATCTCTTGAGTTGTCATCCTCAAGTAGGTGTTTGGTACCATAAAATAAGAGAGAGGGAGAGAGAAGAGAGAAAAGCAAAACCCTAACTCGGAAATGCTAAGATATTTACATAAAAGCAAAAATGTGCCAAAAGATTTCTCTCCTCAATTTGTTGCTTAGGGTTACAAAATGGGAGGGGGCTTATATAGGCCACCCAATGTATGAAAATACCATAAAGCCTAACAATTTGGCTAAATTTAGGGACAAGGGAGTAATACACCAAAATTGAAGCTCATTTGCATTAATTACAAAAGTGTGACAAGGCAGTTGAATTTCGCTATAGCATACAAATCGCTTAGGTAGTTATTTCATTACATAGATTTCAAAGACATAAATCATTCAAGAGATAGCTTAAAACAGAAATTTAGAGTTTGGCAATTCTCGCTTAGTTAGCGAAATTTCGCTTAGCTTAATAAATTTCCTGAGTAGTTGAACTGAAATTTCGCTTAGGAATAGTATAGCTTAAAAATTTTCGGGGTCTAGCTTAAAATTCAATTTCATTTAAGATTATAGTTTTTCTGTTAAGGTTACAGAATTTTCGCAATCCTAAATAAATTTTCTCGTAATCTTAGCGAAATTCTGATCACGATTTGCACCGCTTGCCTACCGCTCCTCTTTCTCGCATTGATTCCATCACTTTGCCTTCATTCTTCTTTGATTTTTGGTCCTGCTTGATGGTGACAATTGAGTTCAATCTTCATGATTCATCATATGTCTCGATATTGAACTCCCAAAGTACGCAAACCTCGCAAACAACCACAAATAACCTCTAAACTAAGACAGAGCAATACTAAGAAGACTTGAACACTTCAATCAGTTATAATGACATGATTAGCGCGCAAAGCACTCAAAACCTATCTAATATGGTTCAAAATAGCACTCGGGCACTAATCAATATCCACGGTGCACTCGACCCTCGTCATGCTCGTGTCGTGATCGTAGGTCCGTGATTACCTAGGGACTCGATGGATTTGGATCCCAATTAATGGGATTAGATAGCGTGGGTGCCCAGATATACGATATCCATGGGGATTTCCGCGGGTTGACGGTTAGTCAACGGATCCCTAGGTTTTTGGGTGTCACTTATAATATGACAAGTATAAGATTTTTGATAAGTAAAGAATTGAAAAAAAACATGTAGGTGAGGTGGTTCGAGTCTTTAATAGTTTAATCAATGGTCTCAAGTTCGAGCTCTGAGAAAACGTATGTTATGCGTGGTGTGCTTTTACGCCCATATAGTCTTCCGACTCACAAGGATTAGTATGGATGTTATATGACTTAAAGGTGTTCCGTGTGTGTATAACCACCATAACACCTAACAAAAAGAGTTGAAAAACCGATACTATTAGTTCCCACCTGGGTTAACATACATCACAAAAATCGTATTATTTAAAATTTTACGACATTGAATTTTATGAAATAAAAGTTTTAATGTTAATATCATTAGTCACACGATTAATTAAAATGACTATTTATGAAACAACTAGAATTGTGGATCCATAAAATATTATTTAACATTTATATTATTAATTATAAATTATTTAAGAATTTTAAGCTTGGGAATATTTATTTATTTATTTTACTTTATTTATTTATTTATTTAAGAACTAATTATGGAAACTTTAAGTGTAATTACTAATTAGTGTATGTGAACTATATAAAAGTGATATCAAGCTACCCTCACCTCCTTTTCTCTCTTGTTCTCTTCTAGCCTTTTTTCTTCAAGTTAGGAGGGTAATTTTTTAGACACTCTTGGCCTGAAATCACTCATCTACATCTCTTTCTTTTATTTTTTACTAAATAAAATAGTTATTCCATAAATATTTAGGTCTTCTCTTGTTTTTCTGTTGTTGATAGGTGCTTTTCATACATTATTTTATACCATTAATCACCTATCAATCATATACTTTTATGGTGTTTTTAACAGCTGTAATGCGTAATTTTATCATCTTATGGCTCTAAGAACATTTTGAAGCAAAGAGAGCATAAAGATGGCCAAAAAGATGAATTTATGGGTTGTACCATGACCTCCCATGGCTTCAATCATGATATGGATGGATTCTACACCTTCCAAGCTTTCCAAAGAGTTTAAGATTATTCGGAGTTTGAATGAAAAAGATATGACTCAGGAAGGCAGAGGATTTCCAAAACACCACATGCAGCACCCCTCAAAGTTTGTGCATTTCATTATACCTAATGGCCTTCAATGACTCTAAGTCGGATATTGATAGATTCTACTTTATCATTCCAGAGACCGAAATCATCGATTTGGAGGCCTACGAGAGAAAGCTATGGATTATTTGAAGTCAGAAGGTGTTTGCTAAGGCGAAGCCATTGTTCGTCGCAGTGAAGGCCTTCGCCGAGTCGAAAGTGCCTTCGCCTTGGAAAACTAGAGCCATGCAAAGAATAAAGCTACGGATTCATTGAGGCGAATGAGTCTTCGCCTCGGCGAAGGACGTCAGCCCTTCAAAATTAGCCATTTCTTACCATTTTTTGCCCTTTAAAGACCCATCTCAAAGCCTATAAATTTTGGTTCTTTAGACTTGTCTAGGGTTCGGTTTTTGGGAGGGAGAACACCCTTCTTAGGGTTTCTCCACTCTTCTTTTTGAACCACTTAGGGTTTTTGATTTTCTTTAATTTTGCTTTGTTTTTTGAGCTGATTTTGAAGAGCTTAGCATTAAAGGGTTCAGAATCAGAGAGTAGAGTTTAGACAAATTTCATCTTTCCATTTGTTTTGTATCTCTAAACTCTACCATCTTTTACACCTTTTTCATCATTATGTTTATGTTAAAACATGGGTTTGGATTTCTTGGTTGTAATGAGTGGTTAAACATCTTCTAGGGTTGATTGCTTGAATTTGATGCTTGATTTATATACTTTTTAGAATTGTTTTGTGAATTTATTCTTATGTTGATGTTAGTTGGTGTAATTCTTGGATTATTATGGTTTTGCCTAATTGATTTATGTTGAGAAGTGAGTTTAAGACATAGTGCACAAAGGGTTTCCAAAGTGACAGTTGGAAATATACCCTTAGGTCACGACCTTTACCCCAAAATGTGTCTCAATTGAAAAAATCAACATATCTAGTCAAAGAAGTTTAAGAAATTAAGAATGTCTAATACTAAATGGATTTTATTGGGAGAAATGCCACCTTAGCATTATGTGAGGATCGTATGGACTGAGAGATGACCAAAATGATTCCCAATGAAAGAATTGTCTTCTAAAAGTATCATATTTCATGACCTAGATGGACCGAAAAGAGAATAGGGAGTAGGTGTGAGCAATTGAGGGGAGACACGAAAGTGTAAACCTCATACCGGTTTCCTTAGACAAACACAAGTATATTTTCACTCAACCGACACTTCATGAATATAAATCATAATTGCATCAACGAAGACAATCAGCCCTAGCATCATTTCCTAGAGCTTTTCCTTAAAATCAACCCATTTAGTGAATATTTGAAAATCAATTTTAGATTTGTTTTGTTTTAGTTTAGTTTTTTTTTTAGATAATTAGATTCCAAATCACCATTTCGCTAAATAGTGAATCCATTTCATTAGCCGATACCAATCATCACTAAAACCATATATTTATCGGGATCGTATATATTGACTTAGGTCCACTATATTATTTGTGCGATCCGTGCGCTTACGGAAAATCGCTAATAGTTGTCACCGTCTTATTGCAAAGATAAGTGTTTATATATTTATTTTAAAAACTATGAAATAGAAGACATCTACAAGTGATTTAGGTTTCACATACTCGTCAATGAAGAATAATATAATAAAGATAAAAGGTAATTTTATATAATTTCAAATATAGTATTCATGAAAAGAAGTATTAAAATCTTAATAATTTATTAATAAATATACTAAATTATAGTTTTATAAATTTATGTTTTTAATAGATATTGGTTGTTATTATTATTATCAATGTAATGGTAATTTAATCTACTAAATTATTGTAGACAAAACAATGATAAATAGTTAAAACAGGGTATCTGCAGAGGATTCAACACACAACACTTTAAGTACAAATTGGAAGATAATTGAAGAAAATGACATTCGAGCAGCTAAACGGAGAGATGATTGATTCTATGATTTCACAATATTCTTTCTCCTATGATAAACGGTTCTAAGTTGCACCAAAGCACCTAATGCTACTCCTCAGAGTCTGGGATGAACTGAAAAGAATCTTTGATTGTATCTCCAAACCAATGATCGAAATGCAGACCAGGCTCACAATTATATTCTGAACCACACTCAAAACTTCACGGCTCAAAATAGGAGAAAACCTCTTCTTTTATATACAAGAAACGACATCTAGCCGAAACGACATTTACCCTTCAAACAAATCAAACGTTTGACTTCTTGAGGCTCTTAGGAATCCGTGTTGAAACATTCATGAATGTTATTCACACCTACATCTTTTCTAATATATATATGAAATTAGGGTTGTACTAAATGAAATATTTTTTATTTAGTAGAAACAAAAAGCAATTTAAATTTGATATATATATATATATATATATATATATATATATATATATATATATATATATATATATAATGTAAATTTGATTTTCAAGAATATCAGCTGTTTGCCAAAGCATATCTACGTGGAACTGTAAACAAGATATTTACTATTTTGCCACATGAAAAAGGTCTCTAAACAAGATATTTACTAATTTACTCTCAAGAAAAGGTTTAAACAAAAGTTCTAATGGTATTAAATTAAAAAACAAACGTCACCCATCTAAGTTTAGGAATAGGTGAAAATGGAGGCCCACCAGATGAGACGGTATCACAAGAATGTGAGATTTGCCCTTTAACTATTATTTTTATTTATTTTTATAAACTACGTTCTACTATGATTCGAATCCGTACCCTTCCTCCTATGTCTTCAATTTATTATTTATCGTTGAGGCTCTACCACTTGAATTACATATGATAATATTTTAATTTTAATTAATTAATTAATTATATTATACTATTATATTATAAATAAATAAGATATTTTATTTATTTTTATTTTCAGCAAATCTAGAAGCAACATTAACATTAATCATCATCACATACCTTAAAATCAAACAATTCAATCTAAAACAATATCACAATGTTAAAATCCACAATATCATGTATAATTATGCACAAGACAATTGTGTTTCCTACAAATCAACAATATTCTAAATTCCCAGAGACTCTGTTAAATATAAAATTGATTTTTATGTAATAAATACCCATTATTATAGGTCCACCATGCTTCCATCACTATTTCTACTTATTCGTTTTTTGACCGAATAGTATTCGGGAAGACAAGAGCCAGCGCCTCTCGTTAATCCCACTCGTAATCTACTAAAAGAGGGACTATATACATTCACCATGGGGACACCTTCAGATACTACCAGCACAACCTTAATTCGTTTCCTACCTTAAGGCGTAGACGATTAAATAGAAATATTCATGAATAAAGTGGAGCCATAATGACAAGATTTACTAAATAAAATACATTTTATTTATAACACAATACTCACAGGCTTAGAATAAAATTCTTAGCCTGTCATTATGAAAACTTACACGCTTATAGTAGGGTAACTAATCTTCTTGATACTAGCTTTTTACAGGGAGAGTAGGAATAAGAAGGAAGAGTGAGATTTTCCACCCTCGCCGGGATCTTGCTTGCACCTTAGCTATTTCATGGAAGAAGCGGACATGAGCTTGGGACTTGAATATTTATGTTACATTGCCTTCACAGGTGTCTGGTTTTAAGCTAGAGGTGAAATCCTAATAAAATTTGGTTTTGTACAAAACCAATGGTCTGTCTTCATTTTGTTCGTCTATCAATTAGTAAATTTCTTCTTTAATATTTTTTGTCCACTTGCGTGGGATAAATCTTCGGTGGTTGTCATCTTCAGATAATATTTTTTCAACATAATTAAGTGCAAGGGATGACGAGTTCTCAGTCTCAATCATATTATTAATCTTTTGAGTAAAAACCTTATATTTGAATCGTTGCTTTACAATCGATGAGATTATAGCGAGAGCCGTCTTGTCTAACTTGCCATAGCTTACGAATGGTTTTTCAAAGTGTTTTCCATTTGTCTTTTTACGGCGATCAATCCCGAGCCTCTTCGATAATCAAATTATCTTCGGTATATGTTAAAAATCTTTTAAGGTTGAAATGTCTTTTTCATATTGGACTTTTCTCATTTTTATAAAATGCCATACAAGATAAGTTTGATTAGCATCAAAATCAGGACTAGCATTGAAGAAATCAAGTGCTATGATGTCATCAATCTTTATCATGGGATTATTCCCAAAATTATCTTTAACACATTCTTTAATCCATTCAGGTAATCTTTTGATTTTTGGAAAATCAGGAGAAGTCATGTATATGGTAGCGATGCTACCAAAATCATACCAATCTCGTATTTCTATAAGATTTGCTCCTTGTAGGAAATGAATCCTTGGGTATATGCCGGATTTATCGACAATCATTCTGTAAGTCGAGTTCGCCCAGAACGATCTTTCCATGGTTTCGCCATGTCCTCTAGTTTCTCTATCTGAAGATATCAGAATTTTTTCAAAAATCGTTTCAAACTTTGATGTCTGAGGTCTCAAAGAAATACTTGTAGATGCTCTTGCTATGTTAAGCGAGGCATCTTTATCTTTTTTAGTATCTTCATTGAGATTAATATTTGAAAAATCGAGATTATCATCATCTTTGAAATAAGATGTTAACTCCATTTCATAAGATGTGTAATCTTTAATAAGTCTTTCCTAAATCGGTAACAAAACTTCGCGATAGCTTTATTTTTTGAGAGGAAAAGGGTCTCGGTCTTGACAAGTCGATCCCGGACAATCTATTAAAATGATTATGATAAAAAATCTTGGACATTTACGAGGTTATCAACCATCTCATTTAATCCTTGGCTTTTTGCTCGTATGAGCCATCTCTTATTAAGAAATCCGCAGCAACATTTTGTTAGAGCAAATAATATCAATATGAATATTGTGAAAACCCCCACATGTCTAAGCGATCGCGGTGTTGATTAATTTAGTTTACCTCTAACATGTCCCTTTACATCCTAAATAAAATTATAAGAATAATAAGTATACAAGGCAGAAGAATAAAAGAGAAAAAAAATAAATGTTTTAAAGTTAAAATAACATTAAAAATGAATCCAGAATGTCGAAAATCCTTAAGGTAGTGATATAGATCAAATTGAAGCTTGTAGTGGCAAAATTGTAATTTTGGAGAAAACCAAAATATCCCATGAACAGTAAAATCGGGGCAGTTGGGTTAAAATCCCATTTCACTCCATTTCCCTCATTTTTTTTTATTTCACTCACTCCCCTGACCCACACCTCTTGGAACTCACAGAATCCTTAGAGAGGAAGAAAGGAAGGCGGCGAGATTTAGGGAGTAAGCTTCGAAATCGAGTTCGAAGATCTTCATATAACTAGGTTGGTGAGGTTTTTCTCGATACAAACATTGAGGTTGAGGTATGTATGTATTATATATAATACGTTTTGGGTTATAAATGCTGAGTATTTATGACATGAAGTCTGTTCTCTCTTATTAACTTGCAAACATTATGTTTAAACAAAGTTAGAGTTTGAAAATACGAGGAAAATCTCTTTTATTGGCTAAAATCCTAGTACTTTGAGAATGATGGATTGTCTTCTTGAAGGAGTTATTTGGATTGATTTCTAAATCATAGTGATTTGCGTTGAGTAGTAAAAATATAGTGGTTATTATCTCTTGTATTCTTTCAAATTAGTTATTGAATTGCTTCAAAATGGAATTGTGGATTTTGGGGAAGAATTGTCTGTAAATTGGGGATTTATGAAATCATGGATGTTGGGTGATAATTGTGGACATGATATTTCCTTGTATGATTTGTTGGAATGAACATGAATGAGAGGTTCTTGGGAATGATGCTCAATTTTCTCCTAAAGAGGTTCCTAGTAAGGATGCTTGAGAAATACTACCATAATGAGTGAGAGGTTCCTTGTAAGGTTGCTCAAATTATTCTCAAGAGGTTCCTAGTAAGGATGCTTGAGAAATATGACTATGAAGAGTGAGAGGTTCCTTGCAAGGATGCTCATTTTGTCTCAAGATGTTCCCAATAAGGATGCTTGAGAAACAAAATAACGAAGGGGAGGAGTTCTTTATTAAGTATGCCACACCTTGAGAACAAAGGGAGGGTGGGGTTATAGTTAAGCATGCGCACACCTAAATAATGGTTGAAATTGTATTCGATTGACCTTGCAATAATTTCTCTTCTGGCGTTGCTTGCTTGTGCATTTAATTATGTGTTTTATATGACCAGAATCTGTTTAGGCGTCACTCTTTTATCTGAAAAATTGTATATCTATGTTATGTTAAAGGAATATGAGACCGACCGTTTTACATATTTTTCTAAACCTTGTTCGAGTTTGAGAGAGTTCTCCTACAGAGCTTCATGCTCACCCCCTTCTGATGCCCCTTTTTAGATTCTAACCTTGAGGAGGTAGCGGGAGTTGAGGAACCCGTGCATTGGGAGGCCCCACTCGAAGGGATTGTAAATCCCGAGGTCCATCAAGTGAAGGAACTCATCTGAGACCATGTTAATGAAGAAGAAGGCCAAATACTAGCTTATTTATGGTTTTGTAATTTTCTGGATAGAATATCCAGTTTTTTAGACGTACAGAAGAAGTTTTGTAATAAAAACTTATTTTGATTTGTTCTAAATGGTGTTGGATAGTTTCCCTAGATTTCACCTTGCGCGTAGGATAAGTACTAAGAGTTAGTAGAGTGTTGAAGTGGATATTTGGGGAGAGGCGGGAGCGTGCGGGAAGAGGGAAAGAGAACACTACCCATTTTTAGGTTTCGATTGCGACAGAACATTCTTTGTCGCGACCGAGTTTTCTCAGCTAATGTCGCAATAGATTCAGCCAGGGTAGGGCATTTGAGGGTCGCAACCTAGACTTCTCGATCATGACAGAGCTTCCTGGTTCTCTGTTGCGACTGTGTTGCGATAGAGGAGGTCAGGGTTGCGACGAAGTGTGGCATGGGAGGAAAGGAATTATGTCGCAATAGGGTTTCCTTATCGCGGCCAGAGTTTTGGCCCGAGGGGGTAGGTCCTCTGTCGTGAACATAACTTTTTCAATATCTGATAGAGTGTTTGCCAGGGGCAGGATTTTCTTGTTGCGACGAATTGTTTTCTATCGCGACAATGGTTTAGCCAAGTCTAGAGGGCTTCTGTTGTGATAGGGAAACTTTATGTCACGACATGGTTGGCCAGCGGAAGGGAGAGTCCTATCGCGATAGAAGATTTTCAATCACGAGCAATTTGGAGCCTGACGGGCGCCCAGTGCTGACAAACGCCTACGAAAACCCGATGAGTCTGTGGCGCCTGCAGCGAGCGCCCAGGAAGCGGCGACGGACCTTTCCAACAAACGATAGTGCACGGTGTTAAGCACTTTTTGAGCTACTATTGATCTACTGTTCATGAACAATGTTCATGGACATTGTTCAAAAAAAAAAAAAAAAAGAAAAAAAAATTGACCCCCGGGATTTTGGGGCATTACAAAGTTGGTATTAGAGCTTAGGCTTTAAGTCTTACATGGAAGCTGAAGGTTATGGATTACCACTAGAGAGATGGTTGACTTTTGCTAAGGATGTCTTGTACATCAAGGAACTAAACTATGAATTAACGTGCAGGATAGACGACGGACGAGGACGTGGACGTGGGTGTGGACGTGGGCATGGTCGTGGAGGCCAAGTAAATCCACCACCACCACCTTTCGATGCCATGAATGGTATCTAACAATGTTTGAGAGAACTCACCACCCTTGTGCAACACTAGAACAGAAACAACAACAACCACACTGGTGGGGCTCATTCCCTGGGCCAAGTATTGGGTAACGGGGAGGAGAATCGGAGAATGATCATTCTTCGAGAGTTTCTAAAGCAAACCCCACCCACTTTCCAAGGAAGCTTAAACCCTTTGGATGCGGATAGTTGGATTCTCTGGGTGAAGAAGGTATTTGATGGCATGGGAGTTGTCGAGGACCTTAAGGTCGGCTTGGCAATATATTTATTTGATGGAGAGGCTGATCATTGGTGGGAATCAGTGAAGAGAAGAAGGGACCTTAATCTCTGCGCTTACTTGGGGAGTTTGACCAGCCACAGGATAAGTACTTCGGGTCAGTCGGAGATAGAATGAAGAATTTGATTTTCTTCTCTCGTATGACAAAGGCGTACGTTGTCTGGCGAGTCTGAGAGGAGGTTCTTGAGCTATCCATTATCTTTATGGAGTTTATGTCCTACTTGAGGGCGACGGGGCTAAACACTTTGAAGCGGGTTTGAAATTTTGGTCATCAGAGAGAAGTTGGTGGTCCTTAAGATACGGGACTATGGGGATATTGTGGATCGAGCTGCACTCGTGGATAGGGATATAGAGGATAGCCAGAGACGATAGAGTTTAGCAAGGGGAGGTCCGATCCGGATTGGTGCATGCAGTAGTGGAGTTCAAAGGGTTGCACCTTATCGTTGCCCAGACCAGACAGTGGGACCTAGACCACAGTCAGCCCGAGGGCCTGGAGGTGTATCAATGGGAACATACACTAATTCACGATATTACTTCGCATGTGGTGGTGAGGGTCATATTCGGATCACGTTGTCAATATACCTTTGAGGAAAATACTCGGATATGAATCGATCACGGTGAATGAGGCCACCCCCACGAGAGTTGCCACCTCGTGGCGAGAGTTTGATGGGGCCTCTAGCCATAAGCAGTGCCACCCAGGGGAGAGTGTTTGCTTTGACTCAACTGGAGGAAGATGCCTCCAATGCAGTTGTGGAAGGTATCATTCTTCTTTATAATTCATGGGCCTGAATTTTTTTTGATCCCTGTGCGGCTTATTCATTTATGTGCACCACATATGCTCTTGATTTGGGATTGAACTTTGAAAAGCTAGAACAGGCATTGAGCGTTGATTTGCTTACGGGAGAACAACTGGGTACCAACCGAGTCTACAAGGGTTGCGTGCTTCATATTAGGGAACACAAATTGATTGTGGACTTGATTGCTTTAGAGTTGAAGGGGTATGACATTATTTTCGGAATAGACATTGTCCTTCAGAAGCTGATAAAGGATTGTTTTATGTGAATTACACCAGTTACCGGGAGGATAGTTTTCAGTTTTATTAATGACCAAAGTTCTTTCCATCCATTACCTACCACGAGTAGTAAATTCTTGAAAGCTAAGGTAGGGAGCGACTTGAGTTTCTTAGCTAGCTTGATTGAGAGGAGAAGGAGAAATACCCTAAGAGGGCGGTGTTAGTAGTATTGGATTTTCTGGATGTCTTTCCAGATGAATTACCAAGGTTACCCCCACAAAGAGAGGTTAAGTTCACGATTGATCTCTATCCGGGAACCGAACCCATATCCATTGCTCCCTACCGTATGGCACCTTTAGAACTAAAGGAGCAAAGGAAGCAGGTGGACCAATTGTTGAATATTGGGTTTATCCATTTAAGTACTTCACCTTGGGGAGCTCCCGTCCTTTTTGTAAAGAAGCATGATGAGACCCTTCGGTTATGCACGGATTACAGGCGTTTGAATCGGGTGACAGTGAAAAATAGATACCCTTTACCTCGAATCGATGACTTATTCAATTAATTGAGGGGTTCTAAGTGTTACACTAAGATTGACGCCCGGCATGAGATGCCAGTGATTGCGGATCGGGAGGGAGGATATTCTAAGGCGCTTTTTCGCACTGGTATGGTCATTTCGAGTGCCTGCAGTAATGCCATTAGGATAGACTAATGCACTACGATATCATGGTTATTGCGTTCAGGTGTTGTAGTGTATCTAGAATCATTTGTCATTATGTGTTCATTGATGACATACTAATCTATTCACGAACACAAGAGGAGCATGAACGCTATCTCACAATTGTGCTCCAAACTTTGAGGGAACATAAGTTATATGCTAAGATGAGCAAATGCGAGTTTTGGATGAAGGAGGTGAAATTCCTTGGCCATGGTGTCGGGCGAGGGTGTAGTACATTGACCCTACCTAAGATTGAGGCAGTAATGAAGTGGGAACCATCGAAAAATGTGACAGAGGTATGTAGTTTTCTTGGACTAGCAGGCTATTACAGGAGATTTGTGGAGGGATTCTCTAAGCTTGTGCTGCCAATGACTCGCCTTACCAAGAAGGGAGAGAAATTCTTGTGGACTCAAGAGTGTGAACTTGTTTTTCGCACTTTGAAGGAGAAATTGACAATGACCCTTGCCCTCATTATTAAGTGGTAGGGAAGGATACCGGGTGGCTCTGCTTACGATGCTTATTTCTGAGGCTTGGGATGTAATCACCCAATGCAAGGGGAAAGTAGTTGCTTATGGCTCCAGGCCGACTCAAGACTCATGAGCAGGTATCCAGCTCCTTGACTTGGGCTAGTCGTAGTGGTTTCTTTCTTAAGTTGTGGGGTGCTACTTATGGAGAGAAATTCCAAAGTGTATTCGGATCATAAGAGCCTCACGAGTATGTCTTCACTTTCCAAAGGACTTGAATCTCAGGAGAAAGAAGATGGATTGAATTACTGAGACTACCGGTTCACACTCGACTACCATCGAGGAAGGCGAGATGTAGTGGTGATGCATGACGAGAAAGTCTCGGGGTGAACTGATGTTTCCCATAGGTGAAAGGAGGAAGTTGAAGGATGCCCTTGGAGATTTTGATCTATGGGTTGGAGAAGATGGATCAGGCCATGCATATTCAATCTTATGCTTCGATCAACGCCGATAAAGTTGTGACTTTGCAATGAATGGAGAGCGAGTTGGAGGCCATTCGAAGTAAGTTGGAGAGGAGTGAGATTGTTGAGAATTGGGTAATAAGTAATGATGAGTTATGGTTTCAGGGAAGGCTATGTGTATCCGATCATGGCCAAGTCAGGGAAGAAGTATCGGGCGAGTGCCATCATTCCAAGTTCTCCATCCATCCGGGTAATAACAAAATGTATAGAAATTGTAGGCGACAATATTGGTGGAAGGAATGAAAAGGATGTGGCTAGATCGTTTGAAAGAATGCGGTGTGTCGGCAAGTATGAAGATTGAGCACGAAACTGGAGGATTACTCTGAGTCTTTGCCTATCCCCATGAAGTGGAAATTGGGATCACATCACCATGGACTTCGTATCTTGTTTTCCATGGACAGAACGAGGGCATAATGCTGTATGGGTTATTATTGATAGACTCACCAAGTTCACTCATTTCCTGGGTATACAGACCACAGACACAACCGAGACTCTGAGCCAGCTCTATATCTGTGAAATTGTTAGATTGAACGGAGTTTCACTCTCTATTGTGTCAGATCGTGATTCTCGGTTTGTGGCATGGTTCAGGCAAAGTCTACAACTAGCGATAGGGACAGAGTTACATTTCAGCACAACTTTTCATCCCCAAACAGATGGTCAATTAGAAAGGGTGGTACAGATTGTGGAAGTCATGTTACGTGCTTGCATGTTGGACTTTAAAGGATGCTGGAGTAACCATTTTCCCATGGTGGAATTTGCGTACAACAACATCTATCAGGCAAGTATTGGGATGCCACCTTATGAGGCATTGTATGGAAGGCCATGTCGATCACCGACGTGTTGGTTGGAAGCGGGTGAGAGTAGCTTGTTTGGACCGGAGATGGTTCGGGAAACTATAGAGAAAATTTAGCTCATCTGGGAGAGACTACGCATAACGCAAAGTAGACAAAAGCTGTGCGGACCGACGACGATGACCCTTGGAATTTTAAAAAGGGGATTATGTATTCCTCAAAGTGTCCCCTAAAAAGTGTTTAGATTGTGAAAAAGAAAGTTAAGCGTGAGATATCTAGGAAACCATTTACAGTGATCAAGTGGTGGGCAAAGCGGCGTATCAATTGTGGTTACCAGCTCAGTTGTCGGGGGTACATGACGTGTTCCACGTATCTATGTTGAGAAAGTGTCAATTGGATGCAATGCCAATCGTAGACTTGGAAGATATAGAAATTCAAGATGGAGCAACTTATGAAGAACAATCGGTGAAGATTACGGATACGAGGAAGGTGCTCTGCCCAGTGGTATCCCGACTGCGAAGGTTTGGTGCCCGACATTGTAAGAGTGGAAGAAGCTACTTGGGAACCGGAGCTAGAAATGCGAGAGAAGTATTCGCACTTATTCGCTACTTAAGGTATGTTTTGAGGATGAACCTTCCTTTAAGGGGAGTGGATTGTAAACCCCCACATGTGTAAACGATCAGCAATCGTTCAATTAATTTCGTTTTGCCTCTAACGTTTCCCTTTACATCCTAAATAAAATTATAAGAATAATAAGTATACAAGGCGGAAGAATAAAAGAGAAAAAAATGAATGTTTTTAGGTTAAAATAACATTAAAAATGAATCCGAAACGTCGAAAAACCTTAGGGTAGTCATATAGATCAAATTGGAGCTTGTAGTGGCAAAACTATAATTTTGGAGAAGACAAAATATCGTGAATAAATGGAAATCGAGGCCGAAGTGGGTTAAAAAAGACCATTTCACTCCATTTCCCTCATTTTTTTCTTTCACTCCACTCCCAACGCACACCTCTTGGAACTCTAGAATCTTTGGAGAGGAAGAAAGGAAGGGCAAGCAAGAGATTTAAGGGTAAATTCGTAATTTAAGTTCGAATCTTCCTCCTGACCAAGGATTTAGGTAGGGTTTCTCTCGTTCACTTACATTGAGGTTAGGGTGTGTGTATGCGTTTTGGGTTATAAATGCTAGGTATTTATGACATAAAATCATCTCTACTAGTCTTTGCAAATAATACATGTTTAAACAAGTTGGGGTTGAATGCAAGGAAAATCTTTTATTGGCCTAAAATCCTAGTACTTGAGAATGATGGATTGTCTTCATGAAGAGGTTCTTTGGGGATTGATTTCCCTAAATCATAGTGATTTGTGCTCAGTGAAGTAAAAATATAGTGGTTATGATCTCTTGTATTCTTTCGAATTAGTTATTGAATTGCTGCAAAATAGAAGTGTGGATTTTGGGGAAGAATTGTCTGTAAATTTGGGATTTATGAAATCATGGATGTTGGGTGATAATTGTGGACAAGATATTTCCTTGTATGATTTGTTGGAATGAACATGAATGAGAGGTTCTTGGGAAGGATACTCCATTTTCTCCTAAAGAGGTTCCTAGTAAGGATGGTTGAGAAATACTACCATGATGAGTGAGAGGTTCCTTGTAAGGATGCTCAAATTATTCTCAAGAGGTTCCTAGTAAGGATGCTTGAGAAATATGACTATGAAGAGTGAGAGGTTCTTTGCAAGGATGCTCATTTTGTCTCAAGAGGTTCCCGGTAAGGATGCTTGAGAAACAAAAATAACATGAAAGGGGTGGAGGTCATTGTTAAGTATGCCACCTGCCAAGAGAACTTAAAGGGAGGGGTGGAGGTTCTGGATTAAGCATCTTGCTTTGCCACTAAATAATGGTTGGAAATTGTATTCGATTGAAAGCGCATAATTTCTCTTTGCAGCGTTAACCTTGTGCATTTAATTATGTGTTTTTATATGACAGAATCTGTTTGGAAAGCGTCGCTCTTTTATATAAAAAATTGTATATCTATGTTATGTTAAAGGAAAATAGAATGTAGTTTACATATTTTTCTAAACCTTGTTCGAGTTTGAGAGGGTTCTCATACAGAGCTTCGTTCTCACCCCCTTTGATGCCTGCAGTTCTAGCCTTGAGGGAGCGGTGGGAGTTGAGGAACACGGAGTGCATTGGGAAGGCAAGCGGAAGGAATTTGTAAATCCAGGGTCCATCAGGTGAAGGAACTCATCTGAGACCATGTTAGTAAAGAAGAAGGCCAAATACAGGCTTATTTCTGGTTTTGTAATTTTCTGGATAGAATATCCAGTTTTGTAGACGTACAGAACATATGTAATAAAAACTTATTTTGATTTGTTCTAAATGGTGTTGGATAGTTTCCCTAGATTTCCCTAGATAAGTATAGAGTTAGTAGTGTTGAATGGAATGCATTGGGAGAGAGCAGGACGTGCAGGAAGGGAAAAGAGGGGGGCTACTACCCATTTTTAGGTTTCGGTCTATTTGCCTTTGATTATATAGACTAAAACCCCTCAAAATTAACATAATTACAGGAGCCTTAAACTCATCTTACATCTATGTTATAATTGGATAGACTTGCTTTAACGGAATAAAAGTTCCTTTGTGTCAGGATTCAAAATTTTGGGTTTAGTCTATGACATTGCAAGTGCACAGGTCATACAAGTAATAAAAATTGAATGTAAGTCGAGATATCCATTCCCCTGAGAGATTGACAAAGGATTGGGAAATCCAACTACCCCAACTTCTTAAGGTCCTTACTATTTGAACTTAAAATGGATAGTGAGTTTAATCTAGGAACTAATAATCATCGATTGTAAACAATTATGTAAACTGGAAATAAATGCTAACGACTAAAAATAAGATCAAAATTACTGGACTGAATCAGTTTCCTGTGAGAAATGAGCACTATCAAAGAAATACTGTGAAACAACCAATTCCTGCAAATATATGCATTGCTCTATTCTACTGATGGGTTTGGATTTGTCCAAGATTGCCTAACAATGCAATTGGATTTCTCCATGTTCACTGGTTAAGGATCTCTTACTTTTCTCAAAACCGAGTTTAACAGCTACTTGTATTTTGGGCTTCTTACTTGAGATGCGGGTATTTTCTTTCTTAATACTTCATACCCATTTCCTGAGACTATAGATCTTTTGCTTCCCTTCTCAGGGTTACTGCAAAAGATCTACCATCTAATTGATGACTCAGTCGTTAAATCTAATGGGTCTTAACTTCCCTTGATTAGATCTCAGCTAACACGAGGTTGGGAATTCCCCTTTAGATTAAGGTGAAATCTCTGATTTTTATATTGATCATCTCCCTCGACATCAATTATGAGTGAAAAGGGTATTCGGTACTATCATTGGGAACTTATAGGTTCAAGAACAACATAAATCAAATAAATCCCAATCCAAGTATTTATCTCTAGATTATGCAGAAAAGACTGTAACTAACGATAAATCTAATCTAGCGAAGCTGCATTCTAAATACTGCATTACAACCAACAATAGATCATTGATAAGATACATCCACTGTAATTGTAATATACTGAGAAAAAAGAATTCCAGAAATTTGTCTAGAATCCATTAATTTCAGGCAGCATTTGTATTAAGAAAATTAGAAATTAAATCCAGCTTCAAGCATTTCTACGGTCGGTGGATTCAAATTCAAAAAAAAAAAAAAAAATATAAAAGAAAAGAAAATAAAAGAAATTAAAAATCTCTTTCTAAAATATCTGATAGGTGTTCTCCTTTCCGCATTACGGGTATCGAAGAATGAAACTACTTTACTATTCTCCAAAAGTCTATTTATAAGCATCAAAGAAAATGGGCCTAGTGAAAAGCTCGGAGTGGATTTTACTAAAGAAAAGCCCGATCTACTTTGTCTCATATCGACCTCAAACTGATATGCGTGACACGGATTTCTCTCATTTACTTTCGTTCGGTTCGCGACACGATAACCCCGGTCGTGACTTGATTCCCTTCTGGCTACTTTGAGTAGTGTAATTCGCGCGACATCAATTATAGTCGCGATCTTGTTGGCTTAGTTATTTTCAAAAATTGATGTTGCGACCATAGTTCCATGTTGCGACCCCGTTCCTCCTTCCTTTCTACTGCATTCTACGTCATAACCTCAGTTTTTGGTTGCGTACATTTTTGTTGTCACCGCCGATTCGAGTTGGGGACTTCTTTCCTTGTTGCATTGTACGTCGCGACCTCAGTTTTAGGTCGCGACCACATTTCTATTTCTACTGCCTTAACTCTAGGTCGTGACTTCCTTTTACGGTTCGCGACCCTCAATTTTTAATTGCTCAGTGCTAACGGTGCGACCTCCTTTATTGGTTTTCTGCCTTCACATGTTCCGAATAGAAGTTGCGACCTTAATAATTGGTCGCGACCGCTTTTGATATTCATTGCCTTTCTTCTGGTCGCAACCTCAGTTCTTAGTTGCAACCAGTTTCTTCATTCCACCCTTTATTTCAGGTCACGACCTCAAGATGATGTCTCGACCTCATGGTTACTCTGTTTTTGGTTGCATTTGGTCCCAGTTGCTCAAACGTAGTTGTGACCTGGATTTTCACTTCTTAAGTGTTTGCCGGTCATGACTTTGAATGATTGGTCGTGACCTGCGGGAGTCCTTGACGAATAAGTGGTCGCGACTTCAATTTTCTTGTAGGGACTTCATTTGTGTAAGCCATGTTGCAACCTCGAGCCCGTATTTGTGACTCTCAATCTATTTTTCATGTCGCGACGAGCGGCGCCGCGCGACCTCAAGTTGAGTCATTCATTTAAGAACTAGTTGCAACTTCAAATTTTCTTGCAGAGACCTCATTTGTGGCTTCATCAACGGATCAACGTCGTGACCTCGGATTGGCGTCACGACCTCGGATTGGCGTCACGACCTCAGATTGGCGTCACAACCTCACTGTGGTGTCGCGGCCTCCTTTGTGGTGTCACGACTAGATTCTACATGAATATTTAAATGGAGTCTCGTACTTATTTCTTGGTCATAGCCACATTATTGGGCATGTAGTGCTTGCAGTGCATCTCTCGATTTCAATCCGATTAGTTGATAAAGCCTTCTATTTATCTCGAGACTAGTCTTGGTGATGTCGTGACTGAAATAAGCGGCCCGATGAGCTTCTTATCGACTCAATTTTAAGTTGCGACCTCCTTTTTGCTGAAATTTGCTTTTCTTACAGTTTTTCTTTAGGACCTTCGATTACCAGTAATTTTGCAAATTGAATTTGAGTAAGATATCCATGCTGCGCATATGGTCATCTTATCTTGCAAAATACTTCAGAAAAATGGATTAAAAATTAAATGAGTTTTTGGACTCATCAAATTCCCCCAAACTTAAAATTTATCTTGTCCCCAAGCAAAGAAAAGAAAGAATTGTTTGTCCTCAAAGAATTGAGCTTTATTTTTAAGGACATTTTTCTACTTCAAACCATGACTTTATCACCTTGTGGCAGAAAAAGGAGATAAGCGACATCCTTTTTTGCTTCATTTCAACAGGAAAAGGAATGTTTCAACTTCTATCACAAAATACAATGGTAAGTGCATTTACACGAGTTCGGTCAGAGATCTTGTTAAGGTAGTATATTCTCTTGAGGTCTTCAATCCTTTCATCTTCTTGTTGAATTAGTTAATCTTACGGAAATCTCCTTAGAAAACTAGTCGAGTCCCATAGGCTTGTTTTTCATATTGATCTCCATTAATGTAGGTAAATTTAACTTCAAGATCGAAAGGGTCTTTAGAGGCTTGTAATGTTAGGCTTAGGTAGTGGGCAATAATTGGAAAATTTTTACCGTGCAGATTCCTCTTCCTTTTATCTAATTGCCTTGGCTTTCATCATTTTCCTTCCTTAGTAATGTAAGTTTTTCCTCAATCGTGATGCAGTACACCTTTTTAATGGGTTTGATTTTTGCACCTTATCAGGTAAGTTCCCTTTTTCTGGGACTTTTTTTTTTTTTTTAGGAATGGGAATAGTGCAATATTTTATCTTCTTAGGCTTTCTATCACTCTTGAAACTGTGGGCTAGCAACTCCCATGCAGTTCAGCATTGGGGTGCTAGGTGTTGAAACACCGTGTGCTTTATTTGTGTTCGAGGGAGATGAGCGCAAGACAAAACTTATTCTGCTCAATCTGCCTTATTTTCTCACAATTCTCCAAGTTATTTCTTCTCCTCCTTCCTTGTAATGTAAGGAAATATATTCCCTTAAACTTGTTTCTTTCTTTACAGCAAACCTTTTTGTTCTAGAAACTGGATAATTTGGGGTTTTTTACTGTAAGATTACTTTAAGGGAGGGGACTCAGGTTTCTAATTCTTTGCTAATTGAAGAAATAAGGCTTTTAGCTCAAATCTGGGGACTAGAGTGTATGCCTTAGCATATAGTGAGGAGTATTGAGCTTGAGGCTCAGAAAAACTTCCAAGATGGCCTCTAAAACTTCTTGTCATTTGTTTTACCTAGGATTTGCCTCAACCCGATGTCTACGAAGTTACAGGACCTGTATCCTCAATTGTGAATCCCCCAGAAGATGTTACTAATCCTTTTCAAAGTTTCAAGAATTTTACGGACCATGTGTACTGTTCTTTCAAGACTTGTATTGACTCGTTGTTTATATACAAAGCTTCAATCATTTTATTTGTTCCTTCAAAGTATTACCTCTTCTACTGTTTCTGGGTTTAAACTTGATTTCAGTAATAACATGACTCTTAAAATTGTTTTTCTTGATGTTTTCTTTTTCTTTTAATTGTTGTTCTGGGATAAAACGAGGTGGTCATTTAATGAATATTATCATGGAGACAAGGCTTTCATATTTTGCATACTACTTAAATAAGTAATGGAAACAAACCCACACATTCATCCAGTCATATCCATCATCAAAGCAACTGATTATTCTAAAATCTATTTCTAATTCAGCAATTCACACACACAATTGACAAGGGAACCAATTATCAAACGAAAATGTTTTAACTCAGGATAACCTAAATGAGACACAATGGACTTCTATTAATAATGGAGAGAATATACAGATTGGGAGCTGTAAGGAGAATTTTCAAGTTCATTTTCTTCTTTTATATGCTTTGAGAGGTATGACATTGGGAGGGTTTATATCAAAGCTAGCTAGTGAAGTCACAGCTTTAGGAGAAGCCATCTCTGTTCTTTGTCTCTCATAAGCAGAGGGTATTTCCTTTCATTTTACATATATATCACTTGTCAACTGTATTACATTGATCAACATGTCTTGCCTTTTTCCCACCTGATTTACTACGCCTTCCAATTCTGAGATTCACTCTAACAGCTTTGACAGATTCTGGTTGATCAAATCTAAGCTTTCCAACCATATCTTTCTTCGGTATACATCGTTATCTTCTAGTTCTTTATCCCTCTCTTTCATCAGCCTCTCAAACTCTTTGAATTGCTCTTTATACAAATATTTAAGGCAGTTCCTTCATCTCATTGCCCTCCATCTACTTCTCTTTTACGAGAATATTTATAGTCGCATCCGTTAGGCGTTATGTAAAATCTTCAAATTTGCCTTCATTTTTCCATCATCTTTTCTTCTTTTCTTTTCGACTCTTCTTTCCGTTCTTCTTCTCTTTGTCTCCGGTTAAAACCACATACGTTCGATTTCTTCTAACCCAGCTTCGAAATTTTTTCCACTGTCCAGTTGTTGTCTCCATTTATGTGTTTTCTTTCTTCCATGTCCTTTTCATTGATCGAGCATCTCTATGATCTCGCATTCTCTTCTCTCCTCCACAGACCCTTAAGCGCTGGGTAAGTGCTCTTGGCCTCCCAGGTAGGGCCTTTCGTGGGCTCATCCTGAAATGTGCCTCTGCTTCTTCTTTGGATGGATATCTTAAGTATTGCCCTTATCTCTCTTGTCTCTCATTCTCCTCGGTAGCCTTGTTTACCTTGGCGTACCTCCTATTCCTTTACGCCTTTTCCTTTGGGTCCCTTGTCCTCAGGTTAGGGTCGGAGGGAGACAGGGGCATTTTCTTCTTATCCCACATTCCTTTCACCTGCCCGAGAGACAAAGTCTGGTGATGGTGGTAGGGTGAGGGATCAACCCTCTCTTGTTGTGTGGTGGGCAGTACTGGTGGACTCTTGATCGGAGTTCCTATGTTCATTTATATCCGCCCAGGCATATAAAATGATGGCCTCTTGTTCATGGTGGCAGATGCTTGGTAGGAATCACTAAGCGAGATGAAATAGAACCCGGCCTTGACTTCTTGTTGAGGCTCCTGATGATTACATGGTGGGGGTTCTTCTTTGTGGCCTCTCATTTTCCTTTTCCTACAGTCAACAGGTTCAGTATCTTTTCATAGTTGGGATTTTCTACCATCTTCTTATACTTCGACCCGTGCTTGAGCTTTCTCAATTTAAACATTTCATTGATAAATGCATGCGAAGGCACTGAACACCCCTCACGTGGCCAGATCCTCTTTCATACCCACCATATTTGCATAAAACTCCTTTGTGAGAAGCGAACTGATCCTGGCGTAACATGTTCCTGAAGAATCCTAACCTCTTTTCTCTATTACCTCAGAAAGCGGGAAATGTCGAGTTTCCAAAGCCCACTCACCCACGAAATCCTTGTCAGGCCAGTATCTTGTTCCTGACTCGTGAGCTTCTTTTGAAATGAAGTCCTTTTCGTCTTCTATTGCTTCTTCCTCTGCGTGCTCATTTGTTCTTTGTCTCTTTGTAGCCCCTTGTGCAACCGCCTGCTCTTCTTCCTCTGGCTGGGTTCCTTGTTCGACATTGGTTCCTTCCCTAGGTTGAGGTTCCGATTGAACCTCTTCCACTGCCTCGACATTTTCATGCATAATTTCATCAATCAGTTTATTAAGATTTGCGATGTCTTCTAGATTTGTTGCCATGAGTGAAGATTTTTTTTTTTGAGGGTACTGGTTCGCTCTCTGGTTTTAGGGTTTTGAGATTCAAAATGATGGACCCAGAAGTGGAAAAGTTGGAATGAATTGAAAATGAATGGAAGTTGGAATGGAAGTTGGGCTCAATTTCATGATTGCGACAAGGGGAGTCCGACATTAAATTTCGAGTCTCAGTGTGACTTTGATAAATATTTGTCTCACAATGTTGCGACACCCAAATGAAAGGTTTAAAACCTAATTTATTAAGATTTGGACAATTCTGAATTAGATTTACCTAAAATTTTTTGTACGACACGAGATGTGAATCATGAAGCGAGAATTGATGTCTCGATCTGTTCTTTTTCTTTTCTTAGTTATTTTTGTCGCGACCTCAATTTCACTGTTGCGATCTGTTCCTCTAACTTGTTGCTTCAATGTCCAGCTTCTTGGTCGCGACCTATGAATTGATGTGGCAACCAGAAATCTGAATAAGCTCCAAAAATCTATGTTGCGACCTGAAATTTTCTCATCATAATTTTATCCATTCCCATCCTTGTTGCGACTTAGACAGTCTATTACGACCAAGAAAATTTCAGGGTCTCTTGAATAATTCAATTTCCAGCAAGTTCAATTCACCAAATCCAATCAAAACAATTACAATTCAATTCATATTCATCATTCAAATATTCAACAAATCCATCTTCTTATCTCGATTCAAAATTGAAGCCTGAAATTAAAAAATTCCCTCAAACTTTCAATCATGCTATATCGGAGATAAAATTCAATAAATCAGAGAAGAGTATATTGCCCCTTTTTTTCTCTTGTGCAGATTGGAAGTTTGAATGTAGAGATTCCTCTTTGTGTACACTCTTATTGTCCTACAAGAAACATACGTAATTTAAAGCATTAGTAATAAAATCACACAAAACTATTGAACAACTCTAGATCTCAAAAAAAGATAAAACTTAAAACAAGCGTAGTGTGGATTGCCTTCTGTTCGTGTCTAATTCTCCCACTATGTAAGTGTGAGTGATGGATAAAAAACATAAACACAAATTTATAACGTTTTTACCCAAGGACTATTGTCTAATCCCCGGTAATAATGCCATGAGACTTGTTTGTTATATTTCTTTGCAATTATATTGATTAAAAATGGTTTTCTTAAGAGTAGCTGAATTTCTTTCTGGTTTTGATCCATGATTCTGCAGATTATGCTGGTCGAACAAGTAATAAAGTGGATTTAAGTCAGATATTGATCCCACAGAGGTCTCGAGAATTCTCGATCAACTACCTGACTACTCGAGCTCTTATACTGGCCCCGAACTATGATAAGCAATTGATAAATTCCTATACAACCTTTAAAATAATAAAAGAATAAAGATATGTAAACTAAGAACAAAATGAAATAATGCTTAAACTAAAATAAAAAAAAATTAAAGAAATAGACTGGTCAGTTAGATCTTAAAGGGATGCATTGAAAATACAGCTATTGTGAAACATCAATTCCTATAGACAACTCTGTAACAACTTTGTATGAACCTCGATTTAGAATCAGATCGAGGAAGATGGTAATGCCATGTGGATTTCTCCTTAGCGACACATTTCATCATCTAATCTTCCTGTTTCTTTCGAAGGCAGGAGAAGTTAGACCACTTCACTATCACGAGGTTACTTGCCTTATTGCGGGTATTTTTCTTTTTAATACTTCATACCCGAACATGAACCGTAAACATAGCTCTAGACATAGGCTAAGCATGGGTTTACACTATATTGGTTTCTCATCCTCGAAATTGGAACAGTTCATTCTTTCCTTGATTAGATCCTTGCTAACACGGAGTTGAACTTCTTTGTTCGAATCGAGGCGAACTCTACTCATTTTAATTGATAAGTCGTTCGACTCATTCTCGGTTTCAAGTGAAGAATATTTATCGATTAAAATTCACGAGCCATTAGATCCCTAATATTAGGATTCGCATACCCTTGAGAAATTGTTGATACTCTCGGGAATGCCTTCTACGTGTCTTTCAGAGGGCCTCCTGAAATCGAGCATGAAACATTCCTATTACGAATTATAAGACAACGATATTTGGATCGGATACAAAAAATAAACAAAACCGGTAAGCGATTCGAGGCGAGTTCGGTAGACTACGATAAATTTATGAAAGATAAATTCTAACAACGAGTAAATTCAACGAGATTTGGGTTTCTAAATTACTTAATTTACAACGGTAGCTCACGATCAAAGAACTGCATGCAAATACGGCGGAGTTGAATTCCAAAATTTGTTTGGACTTAAGCGAACCGACGATAATTGAAAAAATAACATTTTGCTTTCGGCTTCAACTTCAATAACTAACATCGGATCGAGAAATTCAAATGAAATAACAATCTACTCTAATCTAATCTAAAATCTCGCAATAAAACAAAGAAAAAGCAGAAAAATTAAAATACCACGGAGCATACCGGCTGCAGACTCGTTCTAAAGCGCTGAAGTTTGCTTTTAATAGCATTTTATTTATAGGGTTAAAGTTGAGCCCTAACCCCGATGCACTTCCTTGTGGGTTTAATCGCGCCCATTTGTTTTGTTCGTAATGGCGACTCCATTGTGTGTCGCGACCTTGACAATGTCGCGACCTCTTTCTTATCGAAGCTTCTATCGCTATACGCATGTGAGTTGTTTGATAACCATGACTGCTACGTGTCGCTGGCTGTTTGTCTGAACATGAAACATTTTGATGCTCGTGACCCCGATTATACGTCAGCGACTTTGTTTTTAATTGCGATCTGTCCGCACGAAGATTTATCACAGTCGCGACTTGCCTTCTTATGGGCGATATCGCTGACCCAAGCTAAATGATGTCTGATATTGCTCCTTATGCTTGATGTAGCGGCCGCGTGGCGGAATGGCGTCGCGACATCTTTTTGGTCGATGTTGATGTAATATCTTCCTAGCGTGCGACCTGCATGTTCGATCTCTTGAAAATCTTTTGTCGCGACTTGACCGATTGTCCGCGACCGCCAGTATCTGTCGCCGACCTTCAATTACGTCGCGACCTCGAAGTGGTGTCAGCGACATCATCTTCACGCTTCTTTATTAATTAGCGGTCGTCAGTTTTGGAGTTTACGCTGCGACCTTGAATTGTGATTCTTCATTCTTTGTCAGGTCGCGACATCAAGTCCTTTCTTTCAAAAATTAGTTGCGACTTCTTTTACTTGCGGTGTTCTCTTGGCTTTGTGAAGCCGGATCCTTGTCCAGCGACCTCATGGTGGTATTGCGACATCATTGCTCCTTTGGTGTCGTGACGTATGATGATGTCGCGACATGAACCTCTTCATTTATTTGCTTCTTTTAATCACCGATACCAAGTCATTCTTTGTTTCAACTTCTTTCTTGATCACGACTTGGCTTATTCGTTCTTCGATTTCTTCTTAGCCAAATTTGTTGATATGCGTGACTTGAAGTGCTGACTAGCGCTTCTGTGCGACTTAAATTCGAGTTTGACTTGATTCTAGCTGCCGGTGATTTCTTATGATTTTTTGCTAAAATTTGATTTTAAGTTGTATTTTCTGCAAATTAGGTGGAGTCAATTATCAGGTTCTGGCGTAAATTCATCATTATTCTCATTATAAGCTTCGAGAAAAATGGATTAAACATTTAATGAGTTTTGGACTCATCAAATTCCCCGAACTTAAAATTTTGCTTGTCCCCAAAACAAAGAAAAAAAGAAAAAATTGTTTGTCCTCGAATAAATAAGCAGAAAATTTTTAAGGACATTTTTACGATTTATTCCCGCCGGTCTTTCTCATTCTACCCGCCCTGTCACGGAATTAAAAAATGCTATTATTTCAAATTTCGGTTTGATGCGAAAACAGGCATAGTGCTTTTATTACAAAATTTCTTGTCATTAATATTTAAGCAGTTTATTTAACAAGTCTTGTTACGTTTATTGTGTGCGGGTCATCAATCCTTTTCATCTTCATGTTGAATTAAGTTAATCTTACGGAAGACTTGGTATTTATCGAAGTAGCATATGCTTGTTTTTCATATTGATCTCCACTAATGTAGGTAAATTCAACCTTTAAAATCAATCAGGTCTTTCAGGCTTGTAATTTTAGGCAGAGTAGTGGGTAGATAATGGAAAAATTGGGTTGTAAATTACCCGGTTCCATCTTGTCTACGTTGTTTCCTCGATTTTCTTCATTTTCTTCTTTGTTCCTTCCCGATTCTCCTTAATCTTAGCTGATTCCTCTTTTGAATTCTTTTATGGAATTTCAACTTCCATATGTATGATTCAAGCAGATTCCTTTGTTCTTTAACTTTGCTTTTTTATTTCTCTAAAGATTTGGAATAGTCATGATGTTTTGTCTTCTTAGGCTTTACGTACTCTTAGAGAACTTTGGGTTGCCCAACTCCCATACCGAGTTGGCATTAGGGTGCTAGGTGTTAAACACCCCTCTGAGCTTAATTGTTCAGGAAATAGGCGCAGACAAAACTTATTCCTTATTTCACTAGCTTTTGCTTCTTTACTTCTTGACATAGCATCGAAATTTGGAAATATTATTCCCCGAACTTGTTTCTTCCTTTATACTAAACTTTACGAACTAGAAGCTGGATAATTTGGGTTCTTTCACTGCGGGTTTATTGCAAGGGAGGAATTTCAGTTTTTCAATTCTTTGTTTATTGAAGAAATCGGGCTTATTTGGCTCAAATCGGGAACTAGAGAATATGTAAGCATATTTTGAGGAGTAGGCTTAAAGGCTCAGCGCCGAGATGGCCTTTATGTTTCACAGTGGTTGTTTTCACCACAAGTTTCGCCTCAATCCAAATAATCAACGAGTTAGGGTTGTGGTACCACAAATTCTTAATTCCCCCCGGAAGATGTTCTAATTCTGTCAAAGTTTCATAAGTTTTGTTGGCCAGATGTGTATTATTTCTTCAAGACTTGTACTTATTCAGCTGTCTACTTCCATTATTTTAACTTAGTATTTTGTTCATCGGCCAATAACCAATTTTCCAATTTTTGCAACTAAAGCGAATTTAAAGCGAGCATTAAATACTCCTAATTCAGTTTCTTTATTCATGCCTTGGTACATTATTTGTGTTCAAGTTTATCTCCTAGTCAAACTACTTCAACTAGTTCAGATTATGATATTTCAGCATTTTCATTCTTGAACTAAATCCTAATGTTATTTTCCTAACAAGTCAAACAATAAAATTTAACTGCAAGCAAGCAAACATTTCCTTTTTCACAAATTTTCTTGTTTTATTCATGATGTGATGCAAAAGTTGAGAACAACAATCAGGAAGAGAGGAAGAGAAGGATAAATCAATGGTAGGATCTTCTTTTTCTTTTTGGGGGAGGAGCAAAAATGTTGGGAGGATCCAGATCAAGAGTAGCCAAATTAGGAGAGAATTTGAGGAATTTCATTTCCACTCTCTTCTTCTTCTTGTCATTCTCCCTTTATATCTGTTCTTCAAGGATCAATTCATTTGTGAGATCAACCTTTTTGTTCAGATCATCTTGTCTCGTGCCCAGTGTGTTCGTTGTGCGTTCCATTTTAGTCATGACTTCTAAAAATTTGGAAAGATTATTGTTGATCAAATCAAATTTCAAACCCGAGACTTTTCTTGAGAAGGCATCTTTATCATCAGCTCTTGATCTACGTCGCTTCATCCTTTTCTCGGAGATCCTTGAACATTGACATGTATAGGAACTTGAATCCATGATCACGCTCCTTAGTTTTGGCTTCTTGATCGGAGTCCCTTTCCTTTATGAGTTTTAGGAGTTGAGAATCACGATCATATTGATTGTTGTAGAATGATTCATGGCTTAGCTTTAACTTCTTTAGTAGATCTTGATCTCTTTCCTCCATTTCCTTCTTAAATTTTTCCTCTTGATGCTCCAGGATCTTCTTAAATGCAACTCTTCCCTTTGCTCATCTTAACTCCCGTTGTTGATCTCTTCTTTCAATTCTTTTTCATAAACCTCTTCCTCTGAATTTTCTTTGGAGGTTCCATTGCTCTTCTCTTTCTTCATACTCTTCACAGATTGAATTGAGCATCTCCATTATTTGATTATTCCCCTGGGCTCCCCTAGAGCTTTCACCAGGTTCTCTGAAATCACTATTCCTTGTAGGGGGAGAGCTGGTCAGTGGGGTTGAAAAATCTATAGGACTTCCATAGCCTTGTTCTTTGTCATCAGCAAATATGAAAGTATTCTCTTCTGGATGTGCTTCTGGATCTTCTTCTTCCTGATCTGCAACCAAAAGTGTGTCCTCTTCCTGCCTTGCATTATCATTTTCTTCTCTCGAATCACGCTTCTATTATACCCCTTTTTTTCTTTGATTCACGGGCCTTGCTTCTCTGTCGGAGGTTAGTGGTGACATTTTTAGGGCATTCTTCTTCTTCTTCCACGTTCCTTTCCTGACCCTCGACCATAACCTTGTGATAGTCATTTGGATGAGGATCAAAACCTCTTTTATTCCGCCATTGGTACCTCGTTATAAATTTTCAATAAGCTGTTCGGCCATCGATCTTGTACCCGCCGACATAGCATAGAAGGATTGCTTGTTCTCTTCTTGTACAAACATGCTTGGTAGGGACCATAGCGAGAGGCCGAGGAAGTAAAACCACACTTTTTGCCTCTTGTCAAATCTCCCACCTTCGGAGTTCTTTTGCTCCTTTTCACATGCTTTCCACTTCCCTTTCATAGTGCATCGATTTTCTCGCGATCTTCTCACGGTTAGGGTTGTTCATCAACTTCTTGAATTTTTGATCATTCTTACGCCCTTCCATTCCATACATTTCATTAATGGTCTTTGCTCCATAAGGCACGAACTCCTCGACATAAACGAGTTCTCCTTCCTCAATTAGATTGGAGTAAAATTCTCAGTTTCAAGCTAGCTGCGTATCAGACTTTTGATGTTTGAATTTTTACACCCTCTTTACTCTATTAATTCCTTGAAAGGGGAGATGAGTTGGTGAAGCCTCTTTCCCTACAAACCCCTTTCGGCATAGTGCTTTTTCAGACGGAAGAACTTATTACGTCTGACTTCATCTTCCTCTCCTTCTTGCTGCTTTTCTTTTCCCTTTTTCCTCTGTTTCTTTGTAATTGGTTGAACTTCTAGTTGTTTCGACGGCCTGTTCTCCCTTTCAGGTTCCAGATGAACTTCACCTTCGGTCTAAGTATACTCCTCCATGATTTCGCTCAGATTTGGGATGAGGGTTGAAGGTTCGACCATTAGAGAAATCGAAAGGTTTTTAGGAAGAAGTTCGGATTTAGGGTTTGCAAGAATTGAGAACCAGAGAAGATGCGAAGATGAAGGGTTGTATTTAGCGAGAAGGGAGATGGTAGTGGAGGGAGTTTCCTCGATAGTTGCTGCAATTCAGGTATTGTGGGCTCTTTATTACTTCATTTATTTGTGCTTGTCGCGACTAATTCGAGTACGCGATTATGTCTTTGTCATTAAATTTAAGTAATTAAAGCGCCCGGTAGCTATACTTTTCTCTTATGTCATGACTTATTATTGTTTGTCGCGACATAAAGTAAGCGTAGGACAAGTTATCATCCAGCTGCGACATCGGGTATTTTATGACATAGTTGAAGGTTATTTGCGACCCTCACCACTCTTTTGAAGGAATTGTTCTTGTCGCGACCCCGTGTTACGTTGCGACCTCCCGATTTACGCAATCGCGACATAAATCACAGTCGCGACTTGTGCCCGCGCTGTTCTTCGCCGATGCCCGACTAAGTTCTGACCTCAACCTGTCGCGACATAAAATCTGGTCGCGACTTGATGCGCGAATTGCCACTAGGGTGATGATCGAACTGACTTTTCCTCCTTATTAATTTGCACGTTACTTAGCATCCATTTAATCATTCCCACATCGGTCGAGCATGCTATTCTATTGATTTTCCGCAAAATTTATGTAGGGAGAAAAAGTACTCCTTTTTCGAGGTTGCTACGTCTTGTGAAGTCTTTGGAGTAATCTGAATTTGTTCCTGCCTACTTTGAGCCATTTGATTCTTCATCTGCATTTTGTAACAATTCAAGGATTAAATTAATCTAATACTAACTGCTTGATTCCTAACAATCATGAAATTGAACTAAAAAAATTCAAACGCGTAATAATAAAAAAAAAAATTCGAGAGTCTATATAAAGAAACTAAAAAAAAAATCTATATGGAGTTGCCTCCCGTGGTACACTTTCAGTTTGAGTCATATTTGAACTAGTGATTTTAAGCTTTCTCTCTCATTCACAGTGGAGTTCTTCCTTTTCTTTCTCCTATTTGAGATAGTGTTTCGAGTCTTTGCCCATTAACTTTGAATTCTTCCCCGGCATCGATCCACGAGTATTGCGCTCCAAGGTGGTACTTGACACTACGCTATGGTCACTCCATTTTGATTTGACTTCCTGGAAATAATCTTAATACGGAGTTAAACGTGAACTTTGATCCTACTCTGAACTCTTTCCTCGAGAATCCTTTGATCATGCCATTTCTTTGTCTTGTCCTTGTATATTCTAACATTGTCATGAGCTTCGTTTCTCGAGTTCTTCCGGTTCATTCGGTTGGAAGTCTCTCTTCCTTTAATTTTGAAATTGAATTTCGGTGTATGATGGCCATGGCTTTGTATTCAGTTCGAGAGGAGGTGACATGGTTTCCAAGACAAATTACGTATGGGGACATTCGATGGGAGTTTTAAAGCGATCTATGTGCCGTAATGCATCATCAAGCAGACCAATCTTTCTGTTAGAACTCACGGTCTTTTCGAATTTTTCTTTATTTCTCTGTTGGAAATTTGGCTTGCCCATTGTTGAGGATGATAAGCGAGCTCATGTGTGTTTGATACCATATACGCTCATGGGTTTGTCGAACACCTTGTTACAAAATGGCTTCTCCATCGCTAATTATAGTTAAGATTGTCCCAAATCGCTAAAGAATATTTCTTTGTAAAAACCCCACAAGCGTATTGGCATCATTTTAGAGACAGTGCTTTGCTTCTACCCATTTGATACATAATCCACGGCTAGGAGTATGTATATATTTCAAATAGGCCCGGAAGGCCCGTAAAATCCATTCCCCATCGTCAAACAATTGCGCCACGGGATACCTTGCAGGGGCATCTCATGCCTTTTGCTGATATTTCCCATTCTTTGGCATTGATCACCTGACTTTACCCATTGGCAGTCCTTAAAAATCGTAGGCGATAAAATCGATTGGAGAATTTTGTTGTTGTTTTATCTCCTGCAAAAGTGTCCTCCATGGAGTGATGCATGACATTCTTGTAAAATCTTGCTTTGCTCACTTTACGGTACACATCTCCTTATGTCCCGGTCGACTCCTCTTTTAAACAAATATGGATCATCCCGGATGTAGTACTGTTTGTCGGAGTCCTTAACTTTTCTCTGTGGTAGTGATTACGGTGGCATAATTCCCGCAAATAAGAAATTCACAATATCGACATACGGGGTGATTGGAGTGGCTTGGTGAAATACTTGCTCATTTGGAAATTTTACGCTATTTCTCTTCCTTTTTCTTGTATAGTGGATTCCTCACACTCTTGGCGAGTGATCGTATCACATTATCCCTTTGCCACTGCTTGTCTTCAATTTCTAAATCAAATTCCTGCGGCAATAATACCTGATCGATCTTGGCTTTGCTTCACTTCTTTGCCATTAAATATTTAATTCTTTGCGTGATCGGTCAATGTATAACAACATGGGACCGAAAATATATGCTTTGAATTTTTCACATCTGAGCCTTTATTGACTATCTCCTTTTATTAGTAGAATAATTTTCTTGTGCTTCATTAAAGGTTTCTTTGTAGTAGATAACTTTGAACACTTTTTCATCTTTACGTCCCAATCTGACTCCATTGCAAAAATCATTGGCATCACCACGTGATCTCGAATTCTCTGTTCCAATCGGTTTGCGATGATAGAACTTTCTCAAGCTAATCTGAATTTGATTTCTTCAAATGCTCAGCGGATTCATCAAAAATAAAACTTAGTATCTTTCTCCCGGCCAATCATAGTGGTCTAGCAATTTTGAAATCTCTGATAAATCTTCAATAAAATCCGGCTATGTCTAAGAGCCGATTCTTGTGTAGTGGGTGGCATTAGGTCTCTTATAATTGAAACCTTTGCTTGGTCTACTTGAGCCTGCTGCGAGAAACCATGTGCCCCGAACAATCCCTTTTGTAACCATAAAATGGCATTTTCCCAATTGAGCTAGATTTTTGTCTTTGCACCTTGAAATCTTGTCCCGAGGTTATGCGAGGCATTGATTGGCGGATCCATACAGCATAAATCATCCATGAAGATCTCCATAACTTCTTCTACTAGATGTCGGGAAATATAGATATCATGCATCTTTTGAAGGTACCGGGAGCATTACCACCGATCCCGAATGGCATTCTTCTAAAAGCAAAGTACCAAATGGGCATGTAAAAGTGGTTTCTCTAATCTTCGAGGTGCAATAGCTATTTAGTTATATCCAAGTATCCATCGAAAACAAAAATGAGGGTGTCCTGCCCGACCTATCGGCATTTGATTGATGAAAGGTAGGGGAAAATGATCCTTTGCAGTTTGCGGTATTCAATTTTACGTAGTGATCTGAGCCACTCCATCTTGTCCGCCACTTCAGAGGAATAAGTTCATTCTTTTCTTACTGGACACAGTTGAATCCACCTTCGGGAACCACGTACTGGGCTTACCTAAGAACCGTCCTGGAGCATAGCATATATAAACTGCATTTAACCATTTCGTAACTTCTTTTCTACAACTTCTTTCATGACTGGTTCGTACCTTCCTTGATGCTCAATGTAGTTTTGCATTATCTTCCAAAGAATATTTTGTGCATACAAATAGGACCGATACCCTTCAGATTCAATTGACCAAGCAATCTCTTCCTTGTATTTTCTCAAAATTACCAAGAATCTTCGTTCTTCAGCCTTCACTACAATGCAAATTGATATGATAATCGGTTTTTTCTTTCACTTAAACTCATATTTCCCCAAAATGACTCCAAGTAACTCCTTCAATGTTAACCCTTCGCACTCAGTTTCCGCCCATGAGCTCACGTGTCCGTCGTCACTTCATCTTGACTGCTTTCTATTTATACTCGAGGACTGCTTACATTATTAAACAAATTAAGGCGTAACTTCACAATCAAAGCTCTCAAGGTACCGAAAATTCATCTCAATTTCATTGATAGAGTTTCAATGATACAACTCGAATTCACTTCATCATCGAAGGCTATCATTTACAGCCCATACAACCTGCCTTCCTCTACATTAGATGTTCCGACTCCTATTAATATTAAAATGCACCGCCCATTCTCAACTCGAAAGTGTCGGGGCTTCACCTTCGTATGTCAATCATAGCTCTCCCCGTTGTTAAGAAAGGTTCTCAAAGAATTGTGAGGAACTTGAGGATCTTCCTCCATCCGCATGATAACAAAATCTACTGGGAAAATGAATTTCCAACCTTGACGAGTACATCTTCCAGAATGCCCTCTGGTTGTGCCATTGATCTATCAGCCATCTGTAATGTAATTGCTGTTGGGGTTAGTTCCCCCAAACTAAGTCTCTGCACAACTGATAGAGGCATCAAATTTATACTTGCTCCAAAGTCACATAAAGCTTTCTTGAACTCACATTTCCCTATAGAACAAAAAGGAATAGTTTTAAACTCCGCTGTGGTCTTTCATCTGGCCGAGCTGGTTGATACCCGCGACCGCATTTAGCGCCAAGTTAACTATACCCTCTCTCCCCGCCCATCTTTCTTTCGTCAAAGACCTCCTTCAGAATTTTGTGCCAAAGAGGCATTTGACTGATCACCTCTGCGAATGGGATATTTATTTCTATTTTCTTGAAAAGAACCAAGAATTTAGAAAACTGTTATTCTCTTTTTGACTTCTGAAGTCTCTGTGGGAATGGCACTGCAGGAGTATAAGCTGGTACTCCTTCTTTCGTTTTCTGGTCATTTCTTCCTTTCATTTGTTCAATCAAAGGATCTTCTCTTCTTCTTTTCATTCTCTTCTTCTCGCTTCACTTCTTTTTCTATCCTACTCTTCCGTTGTCGTCAAATCCTTCCCACTTCCCCAATCGAATTGCCACGCAGCCTTTAGTGGTTCTTCGTGTCACTAGTGAATGTCTCTCTTGTTCGATTTGGCATATTCAGTACTTAATTGCCTACTTGAATTCTAGATTTTTCGTTGAAGACTAGCATTCTTCCCTCAAACATCCGGCATCGACTTCAAAGTTTCCAAGTCGATACTGCTCGCTAATCTAATAAATTTTTGTTATCCCCCATGAACCGCAAAGATTTGCTCCTCAAACGGTCAGGGTTCTCCGACCGCATTCATTTCGCCTCACCTCCTTGTCTCGTCGGAACTCGTGGTCAGCGATATCTCGTTGAGGATGTTTTCTCGCCTGTTATGTAATGCCTCCACCATATGAGAAATTCTCATGGTTCTCAAGTAAGCCGATTGTAGTGTGTGGGCAGGTTAGATTTGGCTTGAAATGATAACTTCTTTGCTCGCTCACGCATTTCTAACTCCTTTCAAACACTCATAAGAATCTTTCTCTTCGTTGGCACATCAACACTTCTTTCTCATCACTTTTCATCGCTCCTATTTCATGAGCGCAGCATCTTCCTCTGTTTGTCCATCCTATGCATTATAGCATCCAACTTAGCTCCATGGCTGTCATCTTCGTCACTCTATGACCCTTTCCTCTCACGCTACTACCTCTGAAACTCGATGGAGCTTTCATATTGCATTTTTCCGTGTCCCCAGGTCGACTTCTTCAGACTTTTCGCTGAATGTCTACAAAGATGAAGCATCGATAATAATTTCTTGGATGTATCATCCGTAGCGTGATACACTATATCCATCCGGTCTTCTGGGCTCATTCCATGCATTGGGCACTCCTCTTCAAGAATCTTTTGAATCTTTCCTGCCGACATAATGCCTCATCTTCCCTTGTTGAATACAATTATCACTCTTCGTTCCTCCGAAGTGAGAGATGGGGAGAATCGCCTAAGTAAGCTTCTTATACCAACTCTTCCCCAAGTATCACCGTAACTATATGCAATGATTCATACCATGTGGTTACTATGTCTCTCAAAGAAAATGGAAGAGATGTAGTTTTATCACCCTCCGTCTCACACCGCTTCTTGTATTAGCCATCTGAGAAATCTTCCCGGTGCTCATTTGGAGTCTTCGATTGGGATGACAGTCGTATGTTCTTGAACCACCATTGTAATTAAGAAATTTGGCTTTAGTTCAAAATTGTTTGCATCCACTATAGGCTGTTTGATTGCAGAATACTCTTCTTGAATAATAGGCCTCAATCCTCGAATTTGTGTTAGTAATGGGGTCTTAAATTTGTATCCCTCTGTTCCTACATTTGGTCATGTCTCTCTTCTTCCATAGGCTGTTCAACGCTCTTTTTGTCTTTCTTAAGCTCTGACGTTCTCAATTCGGTGTCTCTTTGGAATCAGGTCGGATCCTTTTCCTATGCATTAAAGGTTCTCTGAAATAAGCATACTCATATTAATAGGATTAGTCAACAAAATATTTTTTCAACTTGGCTTGTTAAAATTGTAGTGACTAATGTGATCCAGCGCTTGAAAACTATTTTTGTTCTTTTCTTAAAAATGTCAATTAGTATTTCCTTCTTTAGTCGAATATTGATCTAAATTAATTCTTTCGATCCCCGCAACGGCGTGGCTTATTCGTGTCCTGAGTTACTCCCACTATGTAAGAAAAGTGTGAGTGATGGATCAAAACATAAACACAAATTTATAGCGTTGTGCAAGGAATTTATTGTCTAATCCTGACAATAATGCCATGAGACTTATTTATTATATTTCTTTGCAATTATACGATTAAGCGGTTTCCTTAAGAGTAGCTGAATTTCTTTGGTTTTGATCCATGATTACGCAGAGTGTACGAATTCGAACAAGTAATAAAAGTGGATTTAAGTCAGATATCGATCCACGAGAGATCTCGAATTCTCGATCAACTGCCACGACTACTCGAAGCTACATACTATTTGAACTATGATAAGCAATTGATAAATTCCTATACAACCTTTAAAATAATAAAAGAATAAAGATATGTAAACTAAGAACAAAATGAAATAATGCTTAAACTAAAATAAAAAAAAAAATTAAAAGAAATAAATGAATTGATTAGCTCTTAAAGGGATGCATTGAAAATACGACTATTGTAAAATATCAATTCCCTTGAACTGACTGCGTAACTTTAGCTTCTGAACCTCGGATTTAGAATCGGGTCCAAGGAAGATGGTATCTTAATATGGATTTCTCCTTAACAACACATTTCATCATCTAATCTTCCCTGTTTCTTTCGAAGACAGAGGATTAGATAACTACTTTGTCGAGTTGCCTTGATGCAGGTATTTTCTTTTTAATACTTCATACCGGAACATGAATTTGTAAACAACTCACAAGGCATGCATTTAAGCATGGGTTTACACTATCTTACAGTTTCCTCATCCTCGAAGTGGAACGATTCATTCTTTCATGAATTTGAATCCTTGCTAACACGGGATTGAACTTACTGTTCGAATCGAGCGAACTCTCTGCTCATTTTAATTGATAAGTCATTCGACTCATTCGGTTTAGTGAGGAAGAATATTTATCGATTAAAATTCCCGCAGGCTTTCCGTTAGATCCCGATATTAGGTTCGCATACCCTTGAAATTTAATTCAATACTCTCAGAATGCCTTCTCAGAGTGTCCTCGGAGGGCCTCTGGAAATCAGGCATGAAACATTCCTATTACAATTTATAAGACAATATTTGGATCGGATACAAAAAATAAACAAAACCTGTGGCCAGTTGAGGCGAAGTTGATAAACTCGATAAATTCTGCGGGAAGATAAATTCTAACAATGAAATACCATCCAGGCTAGGTTTCTAAATTACTTCATTACTAACGGTAGCTCCACTGATCAAAAGAACTCTTTGTGTCCAGCTGATTCGAATTCCAAAATTTGTTTGGACTTCAAGCAGACAGGCATTTAATTTGAAGAAAATAACGTGCGCATTCGGCTTCAACTTCAACAACTAACATCCCGAGATCGAAATTCAAATGAAATAACAATCTACTCTAATCTAATCTAAAATAACGGCAAAATAAAGAAAAGCGAGAAAATTAAAATACACGAGCCTTGAGCTGCAGGACTTCTCGTTACGAACCGCGAGAAATTGCTTTTAATAGCAGCGCTTGTTATAGGGTTCGGTTGGGCCCTAGCCCGATGCACTTCCTTGTGGTTCAAAATAAATGGCCCATTTGTTTTGTTCATGTCGCGACTCCATTGTGTGTCGCGACCTTGACGATCGCGACCTCTCTTTCTTGTCGCGACCGGCTTATCGCATGTGGAGTTGTTTGAAGTCGCGACCTTTCTTGCGTCGCGACTTCAGCTGATGCAACTTATGAGCTGTTTTGATGTCAGCGACTTCAATTATCGTCGCGACCGTTTTTGTTCGTCATCGCGAAGCTTTTTTATTTGGATTTGCGACTTGCGTTTAACACCCGCGGGCGATGTCGCGACCCATTAAATGATGTCCACGACCTTCTTTCCTTGTAGCGATGTCGCGACGTGAATGGCGTCGCAGCATCTTTTGCTGATTCATTGTTGATGTCTAGCTATCTCTTCTAGCGCTCGCGACCTCACATGTTCAGTCTCTTAGAAATCTTTATCGCGACTTCTATTCGATTATCCCACGACCTCCATGTCTACTGCCAAACCTTCGAATTACATCGCGACCTCAGTGGTGTCGAAACATCATATGCCTTCTTTATTAATTAACGGTCGATACGATTTGGGTTATTCACGACCTTGGTGTGATTCTTCATTCTTTGTCAGTCGCGACAGTAGTCGCTCTTTCAAATTAGTTGCGACTTCTTTTGCCCCAGAAAGGCTGTTCTCTTGGCTTTGTAAACGGATCCTTTATGCAGCGACCTCATGGGTAGTATTGCGACATCATTTATCTCCTTTTGGTGTCGCGACATCATGATGATGTCGCGGCATGCTCTTCATTTGAGGCGCTTCTTTAATCTCGACCAGTCTTCTTTGTTTCAACTTCTTTCTTCGTCTGACTTCACTTGTTCATTCTTGATTTCTTCTTCAAAGCCGATTTGTTGATGTCGTGACTTGAAATTCTTTGAAGCTGCGCTTCTGACTGCGACTTAAATTCAGTTTTGACTTGATTACATTTGCGGGCTGATTTCTTATGATTTTGCTAAAATTTGATTTTTGTATTTTCACACTTAAATTGGAATTTGAGAATCATTATGATTTATGAGACAATTCATCATTATTCTCATTATAAACTTAGAAAAATGGATTAAAAATTTAATGAGTTTTTGGAATCATCACCTTCCACAAAGCTACTCAATTTTGAGTCTTTAGCTGGACTTGCTGCTATGATATTTTTTTGTTTCTCCATATTTTCTCATGAGGAACTAGGAGTGGTTGCAATGCAGACCTCCTAAGTAATCTTCAATCTCTGACCATTGACTTTGAATTCCTCTTGATTCTTGGTTTTCGATTATCGTGCTCGAAAGTTGTACTTATTTTACTATATATGGTCCACTCCATTTTGATTTAAGCTTCCTGGAAAGAGTTTTGAGTACGGAGTTGAATAAGGACTTGATCTCTCTGTTTTAAATTCTCTCCTCCAAAATCCTTTAATCATACTGTTTCTTCGTTTATCTTTGTAGATTGTGGCACTATCATAGGCTTCATTCCCTTGACTCTTCCAATTCATTTGCATTTGGATTAGCCTTTCTTCTTTATGACAGAAGTCAAATTCGACTTCTTGATTGCCCACATAGCTTTATATTCTAATTCAAGAGGAAGATGGCAAGGTTTACCAAAGACAATCCTGTATGGGGACATTCCAATGGGAGTTTTATAAGCAGTCCTGTATGCCCATAATGCATCATCAAGTTTCAGAGACCAGTCTCTTCTCCTGAAGCTTACAGTCTTTTCAAGGATTTTCTTTATCTCCCTGTTGGAAATCTCAGCTTGCCCATTTGTTTAAGGATGATAAGCCAAGCTCATAATGTGTTTGATTCCATATCTTCCCATAAGTTTATCAAACTCTTTGTTTGCGAAGTGGCTTCCTCCATCACTGATGATAGTTCTGGGTGCTCCAAATTTGCTTAGAATATTCCTTTGTAAAAATCCCACAATTGTATTAGCATCATTTTTGGGACAAGCTACTGCCTTAACCCATTTGGATACATAATCCATAGCTAGGAGTATGTATAAATTTCCAAATGAAGATGGAAAAGGCCCCATAAAATCTATCCCCCATACATCAAACAACTGCACCACCAGGATACCTTGCAGGGGCAATTTATGCCTTTTGCTGATATTTCCCATTCTTTGGCATTGATCATACAGTTTCACCCATTCAAAACAATCCTTAAAAATAGTAGGCCAATAAAATCCTGATTGGAGAATTTTGTGAAGTTTGTTTATCTCTTACAAAAGTGTCACTCCCGTATGGTGATGCATGATGATGAGTCTAAAAACTCATTAGGTTTTTAATCCATTTTTCTGAGTTTATTATGAGATAAATGTTGATTTGTTTGCAGAAAAGTGGATAATTGATTCAAATTTCATTTTTGCAGAAAAATACAGCAGAAGTTCAAATCTTAGCAAAAATCAAAAGAAATCAGCCTGCAGCAGAATTGAGGTCACAATTGAAAATTTAAGTTGTGACTTGAAAAAGGAGTTTGCAACAAAGAAAATGTGGTCGAGACAAAAGGAAATAATCAAAGGAAGAAATTCATGTCACGACATCACTTTGATGTCGCGACTTCAAAAGGTTATAAATGATGTCGCGACACCACTGCGGAGTCTGACGTGGATCCGTCGATAAGAAAGCCCGCGAGAGGTCTTCGCAAATAAAAGACGTTGCAACTAATTTTAATGAAAGGTTCCAATTGAGGTCGCGACATGCTATTTAGGTCGCGACATGAAAACAAATGCTTGAAGTCTTGTGAAAGCCCGGGGATTCTGACCATTTTAATGTCCAGGAAGCTATGACGATGTAAGTGACTACTTGCGAGGTTGCGACATGAAGAAGAGCTAAGCGACCGACAAAGAAGTCGCGACATCACCTTGAGGTCGCGACATGGAAAATAGGTGGGAAGGAGGAAATGCATTTGCAGCGTAGAAGCGAGGTTGCAACCCGAGGAAGAAAAAGAAATGGGAAGCCGAAAGAGGTGTGACATCACCATGGAAATTCGCGACATCAAATTCTGAACATATGAAGGCAAGAAGACCACCAACACAATTGCGACGAATCAAAGCCACCGACATGGCGTCATCATGCGGAGACGGAAAAGTGGTCATGACTTTAAAATTGATGTCGCAACTCGGTACGGGAGAAAGGAGAACTGATGATGTCGACATGTAGCGGGTGTGACATCAACGAACATTGAGCAAATGGAAATTAGCGACCACATGATATCGAGACCAGATCAAGGCATTTGCAAGACAAGCCCGGTTGCAACTTAAAAGAAAGTCGCGATCATGGCAATCGAAGACAAGACCATGTTGCGACATCAACGGGGATTTGCGACATGAGATGATGGTAGAGAAGAGCTTTTCTTTGGATTTCCACCTGGAGCATTTTGGGGATTCGGCCAGATTCTTTTTACAATATAAATAGATAGCTTTAGAATAGTAAAAACCCAAGTCTTCGCTACCGTGAGAAAGAGAGGAACTGTGTATATTTTAGAGTAGAATTTTATTTTATTTATTAGTAGTTTAATTTTTCGGTTTGAATCGCGGGTGATAGAGCGAGTAGAGCTGGATTTTTAATTATGTTATTTTTCTTAAGTATTACTGCCTGAAAATTTATGAAATCTAGACAAATTTAAAATTCATTTCTTCTCGGTTTATTGCAATTATAGTGGTTGTGCGTATTGATCGGTGCTCCATTTCTTAATTCGCGATACGATAATCGAGCAGCGACTCTCTTTGGATTTGATTTACATTTAGATTCACAGTCTTTCACTGCACAATTTCTGGAGAATTAATTTGGGTTCGGTTTTACTTAATCGGTGTCGTTTTAGTGGAAAAGTTCCCAAAGTAATTACTAGTACGAGTTGAGGGAATGTATCTTACTCGATATCGGGATGCCCTCTGCGTGACACGAGGACGGAGATTCTGAGTTGAGCATTCCTTTGCAGGTATGTTCGGCTACCATTGTGAAGCTGTTGAGCTACGAGTTCATTTTGATAAATCCCCATTCGCTCATGGTGGAAGTTGGAGGGTGTATTTAACAATATAAATAATCGAGAGTTCACCTTGGCTCTGAGTAGGTTCAATCCTGTGTTAGCTCAGATCTAATCGAGGGAAGAGATGAGACCCATAAGATCACGAGAGAGTTTGAGCCACCAATTGATAGTAGAAATGTTGCGAAAATCCTTAGAAGGTAAAGCGAAAGTTACAACATCGACGGGAAATGGGTGTGAAGTATTGAGAAGAAAAACACCCGGATCTTCGTAAAGAAAATTTGGAATACGGTAGCTAGTTAGATCTTGTCTTCGAGAGAAGCAAGGATATATAATAAGTGAATATGGAGAAATCTAATTCCAATAATTGGGAAATCTTGGACAAAAACCAGATCCATACATAAAACAGAGCAATGGATTTTAGTGCTGGAATTTATTGTTCCATTGTATTTCATTGATGGTTTTCGTTTCTCACGAGCTGATTCAATCCATTCTTTTATAGACAATTTATTTTATTCATTACTTTTGTTTTAACTTAATTTGAATATATTCAATAGTATAGGGATTTTGGTTGTGTAGTTTAGATAAAACCTTCATTATGAGTTTGAGTCCAAATAGTATGAAATTTTGAGTAGTTGGGGTAGTTGATGCATGGTCGCTATCAATCTCTGTGGGAATGATGCTGGACTTACATTCAGTTTTACTACTTGTATGACACATTGCACTTGCAGTGTCATAGACTCCGATATATTTTAAATCATGAACAATTAAGAAAACTATTTTATCAAGCAAAATTATCAAAGTAACATGTATGTAAGAGAAGTGTAAGGCTCTTGTAATTGTATTAATTTGGGGGTTTTAGTCTATATAGAAAAGGCAAACAAGTTTTATGGCGCAGGGTGAAGTTGAAAAAAATTAAATAGATCTGATGTCGACAAAAGGAAATACTAATTTGGACATTTTAAGAAAGAACAAAAATAGCTTTCCTAAGCGGTGGCTATTTAGCCACTAATCTTTAACAAGCCATATTGAAAATATTTGTTTTGGATTGACTAATCCTATTAATTTTGAGTGTGTTTTGATTTCAAGAAAACTTTTAATGCATAGGAAAGCGAGTTCGACGATTCAGAGACAGATTAGAAAACACTTTCGGGAGCTTGAAAGGCGAAAGAGCGAAGCGCAGCTATGGCGGATAGAGACATGGCCAAGACGAGGAAGAGCAGAGGACAGCTTGGCGAGAGAGGCCTCCCATTGCGATACAATGGAGGATTTACGGGGCTTATTATTCGGAAGAATGCGATCGAGACTGACTACTTGTGGATCACAGATAATTTGAACTAAAGCCGGCCTTGATTACAATGGTTTAGCAACATCGATTTCTTGGTCATCCCAGAAGACCAGGCAAGCACACAGGAAGATTTCTCGGGGATGGCGAATCTGATGAAGCTGAATGGGGTGAGGCCCGGAGAATTTGATAAATTGCATATCTTCCCATTTTCTTTGGAGATATAGCAGCCATGGTATGAATCATTACCATATGGTTCGGTTGATACTTAGGAGAGAGTTGGTAGAAACTACTTAGGCGATTCTTTCCCCAATCTCACTTCGAGAGAGAAGAAGAGATAATAGTATTCCAACAGGGGAAGATGAGAGCCTATATGTGGCTTAGGAAGGAACCAAAAGGTTCTTTGAAGATGCCCATTCATGGCATAGATTTGAGAGCACAGATGGACCTGGTATCATGCTTCAAATGATACATCTAAAGAATTATTATCGATGCTTCATCGCGTAGACGCATTGGCGATAAAAGTGCTACGAAGAAGGTAGAGATCTGATAGAAGACCTGGCAAGGAATGCAATATGAAAGCTCCATCGAGTTTTCAGAGGAAATAACGAGAGAAAGAGATTCGTGGAGCTGACGAGATGACAGCCATGGAGCAAAGTTGGAAGCCATAATGCATAGGATGGAGCGAGCAAAGAGGAAGATGCTGCGCTCAGTGAAATAGGAGCGTGGAAGAACATGAAGAAGTGTTGATGTGCCAACATAAAGAAGGTCTTATGGTCTTGGGGAGAGTTAAGTACGTGGCGAGCGAAAGTTATCATTTCAGACGAATCCTAACTGCACACCTGCTTCTGATCATTGCGGAACCATGAGAATTTCTCATATGGTGGAGGGCATTCCCTGAGGCCCAGGCATGGGCTGATCCTCGACCAAGGATCTCGATAACCACGAGTTCCGGCGACAGGAGGTGAAAGCATAAATGAATGCTCGAAATTCGAGAGGAGTTGACCATTTGAACAAATGCTGCGGTTCATGAGGGCAATAAAGGGCTATTCTGATTCCATGAGCAGCCCCATCGGACTTGGAAGCTTTCAGATTACGATACTCAAATGTTTCAGAAGGATGCTAGTGCCTCGCTGAAAAATTTGGAGTTACAAGTAGTGACTAGCCTGAATATGTGAATCGGAGCAGGGTACATTCCTAGTGATACCGGAAGAACGAGCGCATAGTAATTAGTTAAAAGTGGGAAGGATTTGAGCGATAAAAGAGCGAAAGAAAAGAAGGGGCGGGGCGAGGAAAAGAAGGGGCTGAAAGGAAGGAGAAGAACAGCCCAGTTGAACGAAAGAAAGTAATGACGAGGAAAAGAAGGAAGAGTACTGACCTATACACCTTCAGTGCCATTTCCACAGAGACTTCAGAAGTTAAGAAGAGAAGAACAGTTTTCTAAATTCTTGGATATTTTCAAGAAAATAGAAATAAATATTCCATTTGCAGAGGTGATTAGACAAATGCCTCTTTTTGCAAAATTTGCGAAGGAAATCTTGGCTTGAAAAGAAAAGATAGGCGAGGAGAATCCCATAGTTAACTTATTTGCTTATGTGCGGTGCCATTATCAGTAAGCTCAGAAAGCCAAAGATGAAGGACAGCAGTTTCACCATTCCTGCTCCCGTAGGGAAATATGAATTCAAGAAAGCTTTATGCAGTTACGGAGCAAGTATTAGAATTTGTGCACTCTATCGGTTGTATAGAGACTTAATTTGGGGGAACTTACCCCGTGACAATTACGCTACTTGAGATCGGCTGATGAATGGCACAGCGAATTCTTGAGATGTACTTGTCGAGTGGAAATTCATCTTCTAATTAGTTTTGTTATCATGCGGATGGAGGAGATACCATAGAAGTTCCTCTGTTCTTTGGGGAAGACCTTTCTTAGCAGCTGGAGGCTGTATGATAGACGTACGAGAAGGTGAATTGACACTCGGGGTTGGAAATGGGACGGTGCATTTTAATATTAAAAGTGCAGGCATCCTAATGTAGAGGAGAAGACAGGTTGTATGGGCATGAAACAATGAATGCTTCGATGATGGGGAATTACGATTGTATCATGATACTACATCAATGAAATTGAGATGAATTTCCGGTATCTTGAGAGTCTTGATTGCTTGAAATTACTACCTTGAAGTTTGTTTAGAGGAAGCGATCTAGAGTATAAATGAAAGCAAGTCGAGATGAAATGTGATGAAAGCGACAAAATCATGAGGAAGAAACTAGTGCGAAGGGTGACATTGAAAATTTGATCATTAAAAATATAGGTTTTAGAACCCCGAGAAAAGAAAACCAGTTATCATATCGAATTTGCATTAGTGAAATTGAAGAGCAAGTTAATGGTAATTATGAGGAAAATCTGAGGAAGCAGATTGCATGGTCGATTGAGGATGCGAAGGATATCAGCCCACTCATTTGCATGCAAATATTCTTCGGAGGATAATCTGAAAACAGTGAGCATCGAAGGAGAGGCTGGAACCCGGTGATGAAGAAGTTGTCGAGAAGAGATTAAAATGGTTAAATGTAGGTTTTATATATGCTATATCGGATAGTTCTTGAGTAAGCCCGAGTGCATATGGTTCCCGAAGGTGGATTCCTTGTGATCGAAATGAAAGAATGGGCGGATTCCTACAGGCGTGACGGGATGGAGGTGTGTATTGACTACGAAAAGAGTGAATCACTATGACCGGAGAAAGGATCATTTTCCCACTGCCTTTCATTGATCGGATCTTTGGATAGGTTAGCGGAGACACCCTCATTTTGTTTCTTGATGGATACTCTGGATATAACCAAATTGCTATTACTTTGAAGATCGAGGAGAAAACCACTTTTACATACCCATTTGGTACTTTTGCTTTAGGAGAATGCCATTTGGTTTGTGTAATGCTCCTGGTACCTTCAGATGCATGATGTACATATTTTCTGATATAGCGGAAGAGTTATGGAGATCTTCATTGATGATTTCACGATTATGGATCCGAGTTTTGAGCGGTGCTGCGTAGCACGGGAATGATGCGAAAGTGCAAGGCAGAATCTAGATGCGGATTGGGAGAAATGCCATTTATAGTTCTGAAGGTGTCTTGGGAGCCGTAGTTTGCGGCGGGGCTTGAGGTAGACCCAGCCCAAAGTTTCAATTATAAGAATCTAATGCCACCCACTTTACAGTCAAGGAATCGAGTTTCTTGGGGTATGCTGGATTTTATAGAAGATTTATCGAGATTTCTCAAAATTGCTACAGACCCTTTATGCGGATTGTTGGAAAAGATCTTAAATTACATTTTGATGAATCATGCCCGAGAAAGCATTTGGAAGAATCAAATCGGACGGATCAAGGCTCCCATCATGGCAAAACTAGATTGGGCGAGAGAATTTGAAATCATGTGATGCCGGTGATTTTACGATGGGAGTGTATTGGGACATAAAGATGAAAAAAAAGTGTTGAGCCATATACTATGCTAGCAAAACCTTTAATGAAGCCTGAAAATTACTCTTCTCTTGAAAAGAGATGTTAGCGATAAATGCATGTAGAAAAATTTAGGCCATACATTTGGGGTCCCATGTTGTTATACCTGTGATCATGCGTGATTAAATATCTAATGGCAAAGAAAGAAATAAAGCGAGATTGATCAGTGGAATACTTATTATTACGAGGAATTTGATTTAGAAATAAAAGACAAGAAGGGTAGTGACAATGTGATAGGCGATCACTTGTCAAGAGTAAAACCAACGTCTGAGAAGAAGAAGAAAATGAAAAAATTTTCCGGATGAGCGATTATTTCAATTGTCCTCCAGTCACTGGTATCTTGATATTTTGAACTTTTTAGCTTGTGGAATTATGCCACGAGTCGACACCAGCGAAGAAAGAAGCTGGGATTGGCGGTAGATTACTACATGCAGGATGACCCTTTATTGTTTAAAAGAGGAGCGATACGATTATAAGGAGATGTGTACGAAGGGGGTAATGAATTTCTGAGATGTCATGCATCACCGTATGGAGGGCGTTTGCGGGAGATAAAGCATTACAAAATTCTCGGTCGAGATTTCTTGGCTACTATTTTAAGGGTTTTGGATGGGTGAGAGGATTATGTGATCAATGCCAAAGAATGGGAAATATCGTAAAGGCATGAGATGCCCTTCGCAGTATCTGGTGGTCTTGATTGTTTGATGTATGGGGAATGGTTATGGGGCCTTTCGATTTCATTTTTGAAATATATACATACCCCTAGGCGTGGATTATGTATCAAAATGGGTAAACTGACGACTGTCAAGAAGAATGATGCCAGCTCTGATTGTGGATTTTCTGAGAAATATTCTCGTGATTTGGACACCCAGAACTATACTTAGTGATGGAGGGAGCCATTTTGCAAATAAGGTGTTTGACAAACTCATGAGCAGATATGGTATCAAACACATTATGAGCTTGGCTTATCATCATCAAGTGATCAGCTATCACATTGTCACAACCCTTCTTGTCTTTGATCTCTAGATCAAATTCCTACAATAACGGTGCACAGTCATCTTGGCTTTGCTTCTTTGTTTTTGCCATTAGATATTTGGTAGCATGATAGGTGTGAATAATATTGCGGGACGTAATATGTATGACCTAAATTTTTCACGTAATCTGTGCCGGCATCTCTTTTGGTAGTGGGAGTGAGCCACGAGCTTCGTTGAGATTTTTCTGGCATAGTATATATTTTGAACCCACGCTTGTGATTCACGTCGATGCGACCATTACATAATCGCGGCATCACCTATGTTCAAGTAACTATTCTATCACGGTTTTGCCGCGATAAGACTTCAACGATCTTGTTGATCTCTTGAAAATATTTGACGGGACTCATCGAATTTGAACAGTATCTGTTCGGTAATCTACATAATGGCCTAGCAACCTTGAAGAGAATCTCTAATAAATCTTCTATAAAACCCGGCATGTAGAAAACTTCTTTATTCCCTTGGCGTGTGGGGTGGCATAAACTCTTATAATTGAGGCCTTTGCCTTGTCGCTCCGGCCTGCTGCGAAATCTTGTGCTTAGAATGATCCTTCTTTACCATAAAGTGGCATTTCACTGATTCAGAGCTAGACTAACTGTCCAAGCACCTGTGAAGTACTATCCCTAAATTATGCAGGCAATTTTCAAAGCCCGGACCTTGTGTGAGAATCATCCGTGAAGATCTCATCTTTTCTTCTGCGAAATCTGGAGAATATGGGCATCATGCACCTTTAGGTATGGCGGGGCATTACACAAACAAATGGCATTCTTCTAAATGCAAAAGTACCAAATGGGCATGTAAGTGATCTCTCATGTCTTGGATGCAATGTGGACTGGTTGTATCGAATATCCCATCGAGAAAGCAGTGAAAGAGGTGTCACGCTGGCACATCGACATCACGACCGATGAAGAGCGAAGGGAAATGGTCTTTACGGTTGTAGTGTTGGTTTCATGGTCTGTGCGCACCATCAATCTGTCCTGATTCTTAACCGGAATCAATTCATTCTTTCATTCCGTCCGCAATGAATCACCGCTGTAGGAACCACATGGAGCTGAGCTCACCGAAGCTATACGATATTACATATATAAAACACGCATTCAACCATTCGGTGATACCCTGCTCTGACGGCATCTTTTCATCGCGATTCAACCTCCTTTGGTGTTCAATAGAAGTTCTTACCTCGTGGTAATATCTTCATTGCATCTTGAAGATGGAAGGATGATACGCCAAGATCTTCGATTGACAAGTAATAGCCTGTACTTCGGGGTACTGTGACTTTGTTCTTCAATTTAGTCAATGCATTTGTGTATTGATTTTCCTTTTCCCAGTTCACAAAAATCATATTTATTTGGCTTAGGCTTAATTCCTTCAATATTAACCCTTATGCACTAGCCTCTTGTTCAGTAGCTTTATGTTCCTTGCTGCATACATGCTCTTGATTATTTTCATTCAAGCTCAGGTGTTTCTTTGTTTTAAAACTGAAGGCAACAATTCATATTCAATAAGATCTTGAAATTCATCTCAATTCGTGATAAAATGTTGAAAGATTACAATTAAAATTCAATTATTACTAAAAATGACTACTATTTTCTACGACCATACGACTTCGCATCAACGTGATTTGTTCTAAACCTTGTTGAGTTGCAAAATGCAGCCTCTCCTACCCTTAAGGTCGATTCGCCGCACTACACATCTATCAAGGCGGCTCGAACAACAGAAGAATCTCTTTAATGTAAGGAACTTGGGTATCCTCTTCCATCTCCGTGATAAAATCCCACGGGAAAATAAATTTCGAGACTTTGGCAAGAACATCTTCTAGAACACAACAATTTGTGCCATGGATCTGTCGGCCATCACATGTGTTGCTATTGAAGTGAGATTCCCACGACTCGACCTCTGCACTGCGTGGGGCATCGGGCTATGCGGCACCGAGTGCATAAGACGCCATTAATTCATATTTCCCTATAGAGTAGAGAATGGTGGCTACCTAGGTCCTTCATTTCAGGAGCTTTTTGGCTGAATACTTGCGCGGTGACGATCAGGAGTTCCCTTGATTCCTTGTAGCGATCTTCCTTTTTGCTTGCTCGATATCTCCTTGAGGCCTTTTTAAATAGTGGCATTTGATTGATTGCTAGCATGGCAGGGGATGTGATTTCTATTTTCTTGAAGATGTCCCCGAGAATTTAGAAAGCATTCTTCCATCACTGCTACGAAGCCTTTGAGAAATGGGCTGCCAGTGTAGCTTGTGCTTTCCTTATGTTTACCTTTCATGCTCTATCGAGGGTTGTTTAGTACGTGCTTGTTTCTTCTTACGTAATCTTCTATGGCATGTTTTTCTTTTCTTCCTTTCCAGTTTCTTCTTGTTCTTCCTCAGTCTCTTCCTTCCTTTCTTTTCTGCTGTTGTTCCCCACTTCTTTCCCACTTACAAAATTTGAGCGCCATCGAGTCCTTTGGAGTTCTTTTTAGGTGTCACTTGAGGAATGCATCCTTGTTACAGGTATGCATATTAGGGGCGAAATTTGCCACTACTTGTGTCTCCGGGTTCTTAGGTGAGGCACTTGTATTCTTACGAAAAATTTAGTACAGTTGAAACCTTCCATCCAGGACTAATTTACATTCATGGAGATGTAGCGACCTCTTATTGTCCTGTAGGCTATGACATTTAGTCTTGAAGAAATTTGGGATCTTCTCGACCTTGATAATCATTCATGTTTTCTCCTACATTCTTTCTTTGTTGTTGGAACCTAGGTGGTGGATATCCTTGGGGTCGCCCTTAATCTTTGACCACTGTGTGTTCCCTCCACCATATGAGAAGTTCCTCATGGTTCTGATCTTGGATTGTAGTGTGTGGGCGGGTTAGGTTGGCTTGAAATGGTAGCTTCTTGGTTCGTTGTTCCTTATGCTTAGCCTCCTCGGCCATAGGTCTCAATCGGTTAGCTCATGCTTCTTCTCTTTCCCTCTTTCCGTTAGCCAATTTCATGAGCAGTCTGATTTTCTTTCTGTTTGTCTATCCTGTGCATGGTGCATCTAGCTTTGCTTCATAGCGATCATTTGTTTATCTCAATGGCCCCGCTTCCTCTTGCTACATTTGCTCCACGAAGTTCGGAGAACTTCATGTTACATTTTCTAGATCTTGATCAAATCTCTTGCCTCTCGCCTTTCCTCTTGAATGCTCCACGACTAGAAGCATCGATGATACCTTTTGTAGTATCATTTTAGAATGATAGACTATGTCATTTGAGTCTTCAATCGATCCATGCATTGGACATCTCTTCTTGTGCAGATCTTTCCCGAGGTAATGTATAAACTCTCATCTTCCCTTGTTGGAATCTGTGGTTCCGCTTCTTCATTGAAATAGAGGGATAGGAAAGAACCTACCCTGAAATGCACAACCCACCACGGCTCTTCGGTATCTAGAACCATATGGTAATGACTCGTGATTGCAATATCTCTTAAGAAAGGAAGAGATGCAACACTATCACCTCGGCCTCACCATTCGGCTTCTTTGTATTTTCCGTCTGAGAATCTACACAGGTGCTTTCGTTGGGGTCTTTGGATGTGATGGCGGATTCTTTGCACCATTGTGATTAAAGATTTGGTTTCGAGTTCAAAGTTGTTATCTGAGTAGGTTATGCGATTGGAGTATTCTTCTTGAATGATAGGCCTCTGAAATCCTCCATTTGTATCTTACATAGGAGGCACGCTTCCTATCTTGTCCTTTGTTCGGTAATACGGTCATTTCTTTCATACGCCATGGTTGCTCTCTCTGCTCTTTAGTCTTCCTTAAACCCATAGTGTTCGTTTCAAGATTCGATTATCTGGCGCGGCCAGTGCGAGTCACACTTCACATGCATTAAAGAACCTCTTGAAATTGAAATACACTTAGCTTAATGAAACCAGTGGAACTAGAAATATTTTCTATATGGCTTTCTAAAGATCAATAGCTTGTATAGCCACTGCTTGTAAAACTGTTTTTGGTCTTTTCTTTTGCAAAATTAAAGAAAAATGTCCAAAGTAGCATTTCCCTCTTTTGTCAGAATATTGATCTATTCAATCTTTTCAATCCCCGGCAACGGTGCCATAAAACTTGTTTGCCTTTGATTATATAGACTAAAACCCCTCAAAATTAACATAATTACGGGGCCTTGGCTCATCACATCTATGTTAAAATTGGATAGACTGCTTTACTTGAATAAAAGTTCCTTTATGTCAGATTCAAAATTTTGGTTTAGTCTATGATACTTTACTAAGTGCATAGGTCATACAAGTAGTAAAGTGGATGTGAGATCCGGATATCATTCCAGCAGATTAATGAGGATTGGAAATCGACTACCCCGACTACTTAGGTCTTATGTTTGACCAAGTGGATGTTGGAGGACGTCGGAGCAATGATGTGGGACCTTTAAACCAGTGTGCGAGTGATGAGCAAAGACGGATAAAGTTGAGTTTGAGATGGGTTAAGGCGAGAGGCTGATGCTCTCAGAAGAAATGCGTAGAGCAGCCAATTCTTGCAATTATATGCATTGCTCTGTTCTACTGATGGGTTTGGATTTGTCCGTTGCCCTATGATACCAATTGGATTTCTCCATGTTCTTGGTTAAGGATATCTTGCTTTTCTCAAAGAAAAGGATTTAACCGTACTTGTATTTTGAGCTTCTTGAGATGCGGGTATTTTCTTTCTCAATACTTCATACCCATTTCCTGAGACTGCAAATCTTTTGCTTCCCTTCTCAGGGTTATTGCAAAAGATCTACCATCTAATTGATGACTCAGCCATTAAATCTAAGGGTTCTTCCCTTCCCTTGATTAGATCTTAGCTAACACGAGGTTGGGAATTCCCCTTTAGATTAAGGTGAAATATCTGATTATTTATATTGATAAATGCTCCCCTTCAACATCAATTATGAGTGAAAAGGGAATTTATCGAAATGAACCCTCGAACTTAGTAGTTCATCAATGGTAGTCTAACATGCCCTAGTAAATGCTCCGAGCTCACGGGAATCTCCAACTCTGTGTATCCACCTTGAGAGACCTCACGGAAATCGGAAGCGAACCTCCTTGGCTGGTATTCGGTACTATCATTGGGAACTGATAGGTTCAAGAACAACATCAATCAAATAAATCCCAATCCATTCTTTCTCTATTATTAGAAAAGACTGTAACTAACGGTAAAATCCCGATCTAGCGGAAAGTGCGTTCCATCTTGCGTGCGACTGACAATAGATCATTGATCGAGATCATCCCTTTGTAATTGTAATATCTTGAGAAAAAGCGAATTCGAAATTTGTCTAGAATCCATTAATTTGAGCAACATTTGTATTAAGAAAACTAGAAATTAAATCCGGCTTGACATTTCTACAAGTTCGCGGTTGAATCGAAAAAAAAAATATAAAAGAAAAGAAAATAAAAGAAATTAAAAATCTACTCTAAAATATACAATGGAAGTCCTTCTCCTTTCCGTTACGGATATCGAAGGCGGAAGCTACTTACTATTCTCAAAAGTCTATTTATAATTAAAAAAAATGGGCTAATTCAAAAAGCTCAAGGTGGATTTTACTAAAGAAAAAACCAGTCCTCTTTGTCTCATGTCGCTGACCTCGGTGATGTCACAGCACGGATTTCTCTCATTTGCACTCGTTCGATTTGCGACGATATCTTGATCCTTGACTTGGTTCCTTACAGGTTACTTTGAGTAGTGGTGTGACATCAATTATAGTCGCGACCTTGTTGGCTGGTTATTTTTCAAAATTGATGTCTCGACTATGGTTCCATGTAAAACACTGTTCCCTCCTTCCTTTCTATTGCGTTACTTCACAACCTCAATTTTAGTTGCGACCACTGTTTTGTTGTCATATATTATGAGTTAGGACTTGCTTTTCCTTGTTGCATTGTACGTCGTAACCTCAGTTTTAGGTTGCGACCACATTTATGTTTCTACTGCCTTAACTCTAGGTCGTGACTTCCTTTTACGGTTGTGACTGGATTTTTGGCCTTTCAAATTACTTCTTGGTGACTGAATGATTGATCGCGACCTCCTTTATTGGTTTTCTGCCTTCACATGTTCCGAATAGAAGTTGCGACCTTAATAATTGGTCGCGATCGCTTTTGATATTCATTGCCTTTCTTAAATTATGACCTCGGTTCTTAGTTGCAACCATTTTCTTCTTTCCACCCTTTATTTCAGGTCACGACCTCAAGATGATGTCGCGACCTCATGGATTCTCATTTACAGTTGCATTTGGTCGAGTTGCTCAAGCGTAGTTGTGACACGGATTTTTCACTTCGGTGTTTCTTGGTCGCCTTTGAATGATTAGTCACGACACCGGCTGAGGTCCTTGACCCAAATAAGTGGTCGCAACTTTAATTTTCTTGCAGGGACTTCATTTGTGTAAGCTTCATGTTGCAACCTTAAACCCCCATGTTGTGACTCTCAATCTAGTTTCATGTCGCGACCTCAAGTTGAGTCCTTCATTTAAGAACTAGTTGTAACTTCAAATTTTCTTGCAGAGACCTCATTTGTGGCTTCATCAATGGATCAACGCCGCGACTTCTGGATTACGCCACGACCTCGCTGTCTTTAATCGTGTCGCACTCCAAAGGCGTGTCGCGCACCTAAGATTCTACCTTGAATATTTATGTCGTCTCAGCCACTATTTCTTGGTCGCAACTTCTATTACCGGGCCGCCTTGGTACTCTCGGCCGCATCTATCAATTTCCGGGCCAATGACTAGTTTGATAAAGCCTTATATTTCTCTCTCAAGACTAGTCTCGTGATGTCGCGGACTGAAATAACTCTGAATCCAATCAGCTTCTTTTGTTGGTACCCAATTTTAAGTTGCGAATTCCTTTTTGCTTTGAGATCGCTTCCGGGTTTTGCTGACCTTCGATTCGGCCGTAATTTTCTCGCAAAATTAATTTGAGTAAGATATCCGCTGTTTCTCGCATATGAATCAATACTTATCTTGCAAAATACTTTAGAAAAATGGATTAAAAAACAAATAAGTTTTTGGACTCATCACGGTCACGACAAAGAATGTCTCTCACAGCTGCACTTTCTCAAATTTCTGGGCCATAAAGTGGGTTTCGTGGTCGAGACAGTTTAGCCAGGTATAGAGCATGAGGGTCATGACCTAGATTTCTAGGTCATAACAGAGCTTCCTGGTTCTTTGTTGCGACTATGTCACGATAGAGGAGGCCAGGGTTGCGACGGAGTGTGGCTTGGGAAGAAAGGAAATGTGTCGCGACTGGGTTTCCTTGTCGCAATCAAGTTTTGGCCCAAGGACTAGGTCCTTTGTCGCGATGGTAGGTTAGCCAGGTGGTGGATTTCGTCGTGGACGATTATTTTCGTCAGGATAAAGGGTTTAGCCAACCCTAGAGGGCTTCTGTCGCGACATGGTTAGCTAACAGAAGGGAGAGTCCTATCGCGACAAAAGATTTTCAGTCGCAATAGAGCTGGGCACGATAGGTGCCCAGCACGCGCGACAACGCGAACGACAAGCTTCCAGCGCGCGACAATGCGCACGACAGGCCCCACGAGCGCAGTAGCGAGTGCGACAATGCTTTGGCGTGCAACACGTATATGTCCAAGATAATGATGCGTACCTATGTTTTCATGAACATTGTTCGGTGTTGTGCAATGTTTGAGTTACTATTCGCGTTCTTTCTTTTCGTGCTACTGTTCATGACATCGCTCAAAAAAAAAAAAAAAAAGTCAAAAGGGAGGAGAAGGTGAGACAGGAGAAGGAGAGCGTGAGAAGAGAGAGAGAGAGATTTTTTTTTTCTTTTTCTTTCTTCGCTTCTCTCTAAGATCTACAAAAATTGGACCGTAGGTTTCTTTGGAGCAAAAGGCAAAGTCGGTCCATGCATCGAGAGCTACACGTGGGCACCAAAATCTTAGCTTTTCGTCAAACTCCAAGAGGTAGAGAATTTTCCTACTTGTGTTATTTCTATTCTAAAGGTCTTTTAATGGCCTGGGATTTGCTTAGAGGCCGTGAGAGGCCGTAAATTTCACTCCAAAATTTTTGGACTGAGTGTAGGTATTTTTAAGAATTTTAGGATTGTTTTTGAACAGTTCGGGTTGAATTTTTAGGTCTATTTTTGAACAATCCTAGTTGAATTTTCGGGACTGTTTTGGGATAGTCCGAACATGATTTTTAGAACTGTTTTCGGGCAATCCCGGACTGTGTTGAGGTTTGGTTTTGATTCCGAGACTGATGTTTTCGGGTTTATTTTCCATCTAGGAGTCGTTTTGGTCTTGGTCAGAGCCTTAAAAATGCTTTTGATGGCGTAGAGAACTAGAAAAACACATTTTTCTGGGTTCGCGTATGTCACTTTTCACGTGAGTTTCAACTTTGGGCTCCACCATAACTTTTCTTTCGTCCAAATCCTAGATTCAGGTGTGTTCTCGGACTCTACGTAAAAGCCCATCAGCCCAGGATCTGGCCATATACCTGTGAATAGAATTTGGGGCCCACATATGTTCTTAAAAATTTAATTGTAGCACCAAGTGTGCAAGTTGCTTGGTTGTGATGACACGTGTGGTCTAACACATTACATGTGTAGGGTAAAAGCGGAGGTGGAGAAATTGTGAAGTCGTGCTCGATTATTGTAAACGGAAAGTTGAGTGTTCTAAACTTTATTTTTCAATACTAGTGTATTGTTTATAAATCGTTATACGATTTGTATGTTATGGTTTTAATTATTAAACCGTATTTTAAAGCTTATGGTTTTGATTTGTTAAACCATATTTTATAAAGCAATATGTTCTATTAAGCAAGCAAGCAAGCAAGCAAACTTATATTTTATAAGTTAGGCCTTAAGAAATCCTTAGTCTTAAGCAAGCATCACCGGTCAAAGGTATTCTGTATGTGCACGGGAAAGTTAAGACATTTATTGCATTTCATTTATATTTGTCTGCCTATGAACTTAGCTCATGCATTATGGCATATTAGAGAACCGTGGGCATATACTAGAGTACATAGGGTTAGCGCAAGGCTTATTTTGTGGTGATCGACATCTCCACCATATTTACTGTATCAGTGATGGACATGAGGTCCTTTCCACCTACACTCAGAGACACAGGTTTCCCGTGTTTTATAGGGTATAGCAAGCAAGAAAGGCCTCCAGTAGTTGATCATTATATTTATAAGCATTTTATTTGTCAAAATTAAAATCGACTACCGATAAGGCAAGATTTTTACTTAAAAGTTTTAGAAACTTTTATAGCAAAGCAAGCAAGGTTTTCTGTAAGTGTTTTGTAAAATATCGCTTTTACAATTTTGAGACATTTTTAGAAAAAGCAGGCATTTTATAAAGCATACACTCACTGAGCTCTTTTAGCTCATTATTTTTCTATTTTTAAAAATTATCTTCCAGGTACAAGTAGCAGAACGTTGGGATATATCAGGGTCCTCCCAATTTCTAGTTATATGTGTTGTATTTACTCACTATTGTATATATTTGTAAAGAAAGTGTAACTAACTTTTGTAAGAAAATGCTTTAAACTTGTATAGTTGTGCATATATATGTACATAGTTTTGTTTTATGAAAATGTGATGAGCTTGAGGCTCTTATGAAGAAGTGTTGTTGGTTGCCATATTTTAGAAGTGTAAATTGTATTTACAGGTTTTAGGACATGTCCTATATACAACTATTATGTCAAGCGAAATTTTATAAATCATAAGTTTAGAAAAGTAAAATTTTATACAAGTTTTCAAAGAAGCAACACCGGCTTAGCTTCACAGATTCTCAATAAGTGGCATTCCATCGAGTTTTCAGGGGGTCATTCGCACACGTCCTAGTAGGGGTGGGGGTGTGTCATTCAATGGTTTTTTCAAAGCGCTTCATTTGTCCTTTTTACGACGATCAATCCCCAAGCCTCTTCGATAATGCATATTTTCATTATCTTCAAGATATGTTCTAAAAATCTTTTACGAGTTGGAAATCATGCTTTTTCTATAATTCCGGGATTTTTCATTTTTACAAAATACATAAAGATAAGTTTGATTAGCATCAAAATCAGATTCGAAAATCGAAGAAATCAAATGCCTGCGATTTCATCAATCTTTATCATGGGATTATTCCAAAATTATCTTTACCACCTTCTTAATCCATCAGGTAATCTTTCGATTCGAAAATCGGGAGAAGTCATATATGCGATAAGTACCTAAATCATACAAATCTTGTATTTCACAAAGATTCCTCAGAGGAAATGAATCCTTAGGTATATACCGGATTTATCAACAATCATTTCAATAGAGTAAGTTAAACCGAACAATCTTTCCATGGTTTCACCATGTAATTTCATGATTTCTCTATCTGGAGATATCGGAATTTTTTCAAAAATCTCTTCAGACTTTGATGTTTGAGGTCTCAAAGAAATACTTGTAGATGCTCTTGCTATGTTAAGCGAGGCATCTTTATCTTTTTTAGTATCTTCATTGAGATTAATATTTGAAAATTTTAGATTATCATCATCTTTGAAATATGATGTTAACTCTATTTCGTAAGATGAGTAATCTTTTAATATGTCTTTTCTAAATCAATTACAAAGCTTTAACAAAAGAGCTTTGATTTTTTTCGTAAGAGGTCCGGGTCTGACAAGTTCCATCCGCATAACTGCTAAAATGATTACTTGATAAAAAATCTTGACATTTATGAGAGGTTATCAAACCATCTCATTAATTCGCTTGTCAGATATTTATCTCTGTTAAGAGAATTATAAATAACATTTTAGAGCAAATAATATCAATATCAAATATATATTAAGTATAAATAAGTTTGGCGTGTAATTAATATTTATATTCAGGTTTTGAAGGTAAATAATTTTTATGAAAAGCTTTGACTTGAGCATTATTAGTTCTTAATAAATTTTTAGGATATAAATATAAATATGAAAATTTCTTTAATTCTCTTAACAATCTAAAATTTATTTTTTCATTTATATGATATTTTTCTTCAAGAGTATATGTACCCGACGATACGGCAGTAATTTTTCACAATTATTATATATCCTTTAAGGATTGTCGCCTCAAGTACTTTTAGAAAAACTAGGAAAATTAGAAATTTTCAAAAATGGTAAAATGATAATAATAATATAAATTGCCATAATTGTTGAGGGAAGCTTAGAAAATTCTCTAAATCTTGAATGACAAACGGACTGCGTCGTTAAATTCGTCTCGCGAAATCTAGTGACCTAGAAAAAATTTCGTCGAATTCTGAGACAATCGAAAATTTTTACGAGTTTCTAGGTGATAAGTCGCCAATGACTTCCGGTGGATGATTTACGAAAAATCTCTAAGTCGAAATGGTTTCGACGAAGTTCATTTAAATAAATTGAACTGAAAATAAATAAATTATTTCAAAGAACGACCCGAATGAGAGACTAATTTTATCATTACGAAAAAAAAAAAAAATTATATTATATATATATATATATATATATATATATATATATATGTATATATATATATATATATATAAGAAAAGTCTAAGAAAAGAAGGAAAAATGCTATTCTTGACACAACAACCAGACAGAGGGAGAGAAAGAGAGCGTGAAGAGAGAGAGAAATTTTTCTTTCTTCAGCTTTCTAAGATCTAAGGGAAATCGGACCGTAGGTTTCTTTCTATTAAAAGGCAGTTAATCCACTTAACGAGAGTTACTTTGATGGGTACTGTGTAAAATCTTTGAGTTTCACTAAACTCACGAGGTAGGAATTTTCCTACCGTTATTTCTATCCTAAAGGCTATTTTAATGGTTAAGGTTTTTTAGAGGTCAGACAAATATAAATTTTAGTCCTGAAATTGGACTGAGTGTAGGAATTTTTGGACTGTTTTCAGACAGTCTGGGTTGAATTTTCGGGACAATTTTCAGACAATCCTAGCTAAATTTTCTCCGCATCGTTTTTGGACGCCTCAGCTGAATTCGAGTGGTTTCGTAGTCTCGACTGAGTTCTGCTTTGGTTTTAATCCCTGAATGATGTTTTCTGGTTTTATGGTGTGTTTGCATCATTGTAATTCAAAGATTTAACCATGAAGGGAATTCAGGAAACATTTTATATGGTCTATATTTTAATCATTTTGTGTGTTATTGTTTGAAAATAAATAGCAATGATGTCATAGGTAAAATCATGTTAATATATACTTGCTTGATGTATTAACATGGAAATTGTGATAATGGAAGAGTATATAGGGAAATATAATAATCATCCAGATTTATAAATGTCGTAGCCTTATTGTGCATGTGGCATGACATAGCATGAAATGTCATGATTGCATTTCATATGCAAGGTCACATCTCTGCATTTCGAGTGGGCATGCAGTATAGTAATATTATTCACCATTCGTGAATGCAGAGTTTCCAAATGGGACAACGTCCAAAAATCGAGATTCACGGTTGTATAATAGGAAAACAATAATAATAATAAATTTCGTGGTGCTCAGTAAAGCAAGATGGGGGTAGATTCCTCCTGTGGTGAAAGACCCAAATCTATTCTCTCGTCGACATATGGATCCAAATGATGAAAGTTCGCAAAGTGTCCGGGTTGCGTTGTGAAGCTCCGCGTGAGACCCCAAAATTCGCAACCCAAATAAATATATGGGATTTGATAAATTAAAATCGAGGTCAGTCTATCGGTTTTGTCGGCAGAACACCAATGACTGATTTTTTCACACTGGCGCTGCAGCGTGAGTGAGTTTGTCAGACTGTGTCAGGCATGAGGAGTCTCATCTCTTGCATGACACAGAACATTCCATGTCGGATTACATTATTTATATGGAATATATTATCATCAACATAGACATTTATAAAATCAAAATCTTTGAAGATATTATCCATCTTTCTTTGAAAAATTTGGATAAGTAATTTTCTGAATCCAAAGGTAAAACATTCCATTCGTAGTGCCCTTGAGGGGTACTAAAGGCAGTCAATGACTTTGATCGTTCAGTCATTTTAAGTTGATAAAATCCAGATTTATAACCAAACTTAGAGTGTAAATTTTTACCTCTAGTTTTATGTATAAGAGTTTCTTTATGGGGTAAAAAATATCCATCAAATATCGTGTTGCCATATAATTGTTTGTAATTGAGAACCACTGAGCTTTTGTTAATTACTGCTTCGACCATGTGCCGGACTACTATGAGGGCTTTTAGAAGGCCCAATCAATTTTAAGTTTAATAATTCGGGCTTAGTTGTTGTTGGAATTCTTTCACATCTAGTCCATTATGTCTCATGGGTTTTACCTTTAATAATCTTGTTCGGGGTCTTTAATTCTAAGGATGTATAAATCTTGTTATTATCCCAAAATTGTAAGGGGCTTCAAATATAAAGGAGTCCAATCTTTTCCACTTGAGCACACAAATCAAGTTTGTACAAGTAATCAGTTTCAAGTTTTAATAATGGTCATCAAAAAATTTTTCAGGGTATAGTGGAAATATATAGGGAAATCACCACGTCGTCACGAGGTAACAAGGAATAGGAGTCTTTCGAGCAAAGCCTGCTTTTAATCGAGGAGTCAGAATCCTGATTACAAGGAGTTTTGAAGTGAAGGTAATGAAACATATTTGAATTAACGCTTTGAAAGTCAAGGTTCGTTTCCTAAAAGTATATCACATCCAGTGGTATGAAAATAAATAAAGGGTAATATGACAATATATTTATCAATAAGAATCTTAGGGTTTTTTATTCATTTTTGAAGAATAATATCATTATTTGAAATATCTTTTCCTTGAATACTAGGAAGATTCTCATGATATTCTTGAGGAAAGCAATTAGGTTTGGCTAAACATAAGCTGGATCCAGAATCAATGTAAGCAAAGCAAAAAGGTTATGCTTTATAGGCCGGGTAGGTTAAACTCTATTAATATATATATATTGAGAATGGACTGGCTATTTTTAATGATAATCTCATTGTGATTAGTAATTATTAAATTTCGTATTTTCAAGGTTTACACTTTTCAAGAAAGGTCATTCCTAGCATGATAATAATCTTATCATTTTTTTGTGAAACCTCGAAAAAAAAATCCAAATTTTTTAGAAAAAGGGTAAAACGGTAATTTCAATTGAAAACCATAATTTTTCTAGATCTCGGATGACGAAACGGACTTCACCGTTGAAATCGTCTCGTGAAATCTAGCTACTATTAAAGACCCTTAAAATTTAATTTCTCGAAAAAGGATAAAATGGTAATTTCGTCAAAACTGAATTTTCTAGATCTCGATGACAAAACAAACTTCACCATTATAAATCGCCTCACAAATTCCAATACCATTGCCAATTTTGTCAATTCCAAGATATAGGAATTTCACGCTTTTCGAGGCATCGAGAATAAGGCGTGACACTTCGCGGCATTTCAGGGGCTCAAGATGAGACAAGTGTGAAGTGGAGGGCTAGTCAAACATGAGCTCATGTGTGGGGCCATAGGAGACACATGGCACCTTATGAGTGGATGGGAATCCATGGTAGATGTATAAGAGGATTAGGGAAATTCTAATAGCCAATAAGACATGGACATGTGGCAAGTGAGATGACATCCCACTTGATCACTATCTTCTCCCTAACTCCGCTGGGAGAAGGAGTACAGAGAGAGACTAAAAAAGAGAGAAAGTGAGGAGAGATTTTAGAATGGTAGCTCTACCTTCTCTAGATTTCCCTGGATTCCATCCGTCGAATCCCGGGCGAGACAAGAGGCAAAGTCGATCCCCACTCCAAGAGCTACGCGTGTACTTGGGATTGTGGAGTTCAAAACTCAGAGGCGGGGTTTTCTCTTAGATTTATTCTTCGCTAAGAGCCATTTTAATGGTTAAGTGATGTCAGGCCTAAATGACCGCTCATTCAGTAATAAAGACTTGATGGAGTGGCTAAACTCGTAGTGGTTTCTTGATAGTCCCGAAACCGACCGGTGGATCGGTGATGTGTTGCTTCAGATGTCGATATGTTATCATATGTTTGAATAACATGTTGTGTTGTTGGTGTGATCCTTTGGGCAGTTCCAAGATGGACTGCCGGATTGTTTATTAGCCCATGTGGGCTAATTTTGGTGTTATTGCTATGAATGAATAATAGGTTGCTTTGTGTGAATTTCGTTAATATATGCATGCTTGATATATTAACATAAATTATTGTGAAATGACATATTGCATTTCATATGCACCTAGGTAACCTGTAATCAATGTGTACGGGTGTATGACATGAAAACATGGCTAACAAATGAATTTGATGGGAAGATTTTTCGAAGAATTGCCTTGGAGAGTTGTCCAATAGTTCATCTCAGAGGATGACCCATGACTATTTCGGAGAGTTATCCAGCAATTCACCTCGGAGGGTTGTCCAATAGAATTTTATCGGAAAATCGGTATTATGTTTTTAGGAGCAAAAACCTTTTATTTTGAAAATAGTGTTTCTCACACTTGGCTTAGGCATCCATGAGGGAGTCAGTGAGGGCTCAAGAAGCTCGTGGTGGGTGAGTCACATTTTATCCATAAACATGCGTACATTCGAGTAGAATCAGTGAATTCACTTGAATATGTGTTTCCTATTGCATGAGCACTTATAGGTGGGTAGTAACCCTGTAGGAGACCAACTACTGTGCATTGCTCACCTCGTCATGGGATCCCCCCTTTCAGTAGCCAGAGTATTTAGGAGACCACGCCAATTAGAGTTTTTGAGAAGAAAGCCGATACGTGGGCTTTCATTATAGCTTTGTAGAAACATGAATGAAACATCCTGATTGTATAAGAGTGTAATTAACTCTCATAACTATTGTAATAGAGTTGATTGTATTTTGGTGAGTATGGATGTATAGGCCAATGTGGCCATTTTTACTCATGTATGGGTCTCATGATACGAGACACATGTGGTGTTTCCGTAGAGGTCGATTTATGGTCAACCCGACCCCCGTTTCCAAGGTCATAGCTATAGCCGAAATCCTGTCGATCGGATGGCCTGAGGTTCACTTTACGAGGAGCGGGGTGTCGGGTGACACATGACAGGGTCAGGGGGATGCCACATGGCACCCCAAGGGAGTGACACATGGCAAGAGCCGTGTGGTTCACTTGAATGGATGGCTCACAATTAGCCACATGAGGTATGAGGTAATAAAAGAGAGTAAAGGAATAAAAGAATAAGGAAGAAAAGCATGGAGGAGACAAGTGGCATTGAAGGAAAGGGGGAGTAAGTTTCCTCTTTTGACAATTCGGTCAATGGTAATCCAAAACTTGGAGTTTCGTCAAACTCCACGAGGTAGGAAATTTTCCTACTCGGTTTACTTTTAGCCTAAAGGCTATATAATGGTATGAGTTGTTTTATGGGGCTATGAGAGGCCAAGGGATTGAGTCCCAAGACTTGGGACTGAATGGCGGAAATTGTTAGGACCGGTTTCAGATAGTCCTAGATTGTTTGAGAGTTGGGGTTTGAGTCCGAGACAAATGTCTTCGGGTTTGAGGCATGTTTCAATGATGTATTGATGATTGGAACCAAACCTGGTTCATGTTTGTGAAGGGACTGTAAGGTACCCTGTTGGATGGGTCCGAGATTGGGACCTTGTTGTGTGTTATTGCTTACATGAATGACATGCTGTGTTAAGAATATCATGTTAATATATGCTATTGATGTGTTAACATAAGTACGCTAATATTATTGAATTTATATGTATAGTATAATTTTCCATGAAGTGTTGATGTTCATGTAGCACTCATTTATACATGTGACATGAAATAAAAATGCATTGGCATCCTACATTTCATATGCATGGACACATCATGTTGAGTCGAGTGTGGGTGCATGGTATTGTTACTCACTAGGTTTGGTGAATGGGTCGTGAGCTTGGAAAATGGGACGAAGTCCAAAATGGAGACTCACGAGGGTGTAGAGCCATCACATTGGAAAATTACGTGTGTTTAGGTGAAGCATGATAGGGTAGATCCCCCCTAGGGTGAAAGACCCAGATTTTTATTCGCGGTTAGACATGCATGTCCGGCGATGTAAGTTCACGAAAATGTCGAAAAGGCGTGCGGCGTCCTGCGGTGAGAGCTTGAAAAATCCGTGGCCCACAAATTTAAAACACACGGGAGGTGATAAATTAAATTGGAGGGTTGTCTAATGGTTTAAGTTCTTGGGTTAAATAACAATGACTGGTTGTTATCGCTTGGCATTGCAAGTGTGAGGGAGTCGGTCGGGACTTTAGTCGTGGGCCTGAGGAGTCTCATCTCATGTAGATAAGGAATATTTCATATAATGTTGTATAAATTATGTGGAATGTGTTTGATGTTTTATGTATGCCATTGCATGTGCATTTTAGGTGGGGAGTAACCCTTGTAGGAAAACTTTCTATTGGGCATTGCTCACCCCGTGTGGGGAACCATTTTTCAAGTACATAGGGAGAGGAAACTGATTCAGAAGCTCAGTGGTGAAATGGGCCGGATTGTGGCCTATTCAGTTATTTTAAAAATATTTTGGATAGAATATCTAGTGTTAATGCATGTAAATAATGTATTTTGTAATAGAAACTGAGTTCCGAGGTGTTCCAATGCAGTATTAATATTCTCCGGACTTTATAGTGCCTAAAAAATGAGTACAATGGGCTGTAGTATTGGAATTACAGCATTTGGGTGAATTTAATAAGTGTAGGAAGGGATGGGATGAGCTACTGCCCATTTCCAGGTTTTTGTCGTGAGAGGGAGTCCCCGATGCAATAGAGCACACATGGTCGGGCACAACCGCGGCGGCTGCGAGGCATGGCGCGTGCATGCGCTGCGGCTGCGAGGCGGTGCGAAGCATAGCGGCGGCGCGTGAGCCAGCGGCGCGTGGCAGCGGATAGCGGGCTAAATGTGCCTGCCCGATGGCAGCGCCACGGCTTGACTCCGGCGCCGCGCGACATGGTCTTTGGCGTGTGATAAAGAAGGTTTTCCTTTCGTGGCGAGTTCTTGGATTCAGTGTGACATGGTCGCTGTGTCGCGACGGGGTTTGGGGCGTGGTGGGCGATTTGTGTCGACGAGGGTTCCAGCAGGCGAGAAGGTTAGGTCGTGATAGAGAACCAAGCGAGAGACTTCTGTCGCGACAGTGTTGGCCCCATGTCGCGGCGGATTTTTGTGTCCGCGGCGGTGGGTACGGGACTAAGCCGCGAGGTCAAGACGGGGTTTCCTATCATAGCGAGGTCCCTTTTAGGAGGTATGTCACGATAGAAGTGGCTCATTTTAGTGTCGCGAGTACGGATTGGGGGCGTGTTGCGGCCGGCGCTTGCTGACGGGGTGCCCGAGCCGAGACACTTAGCGCAGCGGCTCGCCGCGGCGGTGTCTTGTAGCTCACCGGTCGCGTCGCGCCAATGCTAAAATATTGCACCGCAGCGGCTGCTGACGGTCTGTATCGCGTGCATTGTTTGGAAATATTGTTCATGGGCGGTAATATCACGAACACTGTTCATGGACCTTTGTTAAAAAAAAAGAAAAATAATGCCCGGGTTTGGGGCATCACATCATGGTATCGAGCTTAAATTTATCTAGTACCAGGGAGCTCGAGATTGGTATCCAGAATTTACAGTTTTGTGCCAAGGTTTAGGTTCACTAATACCTAGGATTTGATGGGGAACTGGTTTAGATCATGCATTCAGGTGCATTTTGATGACTTGATTGTGATGTGTGTGTTGCATGCATGTTGTGTTTAACATGTAAAACCCGAGAAAATTCAATTTTCTGAAAAAGGGTAAAATTGTAATTTCAGTCAAAATCCAAAATTTTCTAGATCTTGGATGGCCAAGCGGACTTATGCGTGGAATCGATCTCGTAAATCTAGCTACCATGTCGAATTAGGGATGATGCAATTTCACGTTTTTAGGCACGGAGGGTGTGGTCTTGGGTATATTGGCTGTGAACATATGATGTGACAAAAGTCACCTACTACATGTACCCATGTGACACATGTTGCATGATTGGTGAGAGGATGAAATGAATGGATTAGATTAAGCGTATCAAAGGTCCTTTAAGTCAAAATAGTTAAATGAAGAGGGGACAAAATGGGAATTAAGTGAAGAAAGAGATTAATAAATCGGACAAAAGACATCTTCTTCTCCAATTTCTCTTTTGAAACGTGCGGTAGGTGTGGGAAGCGGATTTAGAGAAAGTGTGACTTATCTCTAGATTTCGACCGTTAAGGTATAATGGGACTCTCGTTGGAGCAGAAACATGAGAGTTGTTCTGTGACAGAGAACTCACGTGGAGCTCACGATTGTAAGGTCGAAACAACTCCAAGAAGGTAGTAGTCTGCCTACTTGGTTTTATTCTTTGGCTAAGAGCTACTTTGTGAATGAGGATTTGTTGCAAGGCTGGGATAGCCTTGTTATCGGTCTCAAAATCTTTGGAAAAAGTGGAGAAAATCCCTGTGTGTGGTGTAGATAATTACTTAAACCTAGGGTTTCTCTGTTGTGAGTTGTGTAATTTTTGTGTTGTTGGGAGGATTCAAAATGGTGTAGAATTTTTATTGCTTCGATGTGAGCTAATTTTGATGTTATTGATATGAATTAAGATACATTTGTGATGTATGTGAATTAATTTTTGTTAATATATGCATGTAAAATATATTAGCATGATTATTTGATGGCCAATGCATTCCATATGCACCCAGGGCACCTTAGAGCGATAGGTGTAGTGCATGACACGAAAATGAAAGAAAAGTGAAAATGGTTGTTAAAGGAGAATTTCAAGGAAGATTTTGAAGGAGTGGCAGAGATGCAACGTAATTCGGCTCGGAGGGTTGTCAAATATATTTGAAACTCGGTAGTAAGTTTTCGAGAACAAAAACTTTTTGTTTTTAAATTTGTATTTTTCTCACATTTAGCTTAGGCATGTGTGAGGGAGTCGGTGAGGACTCGAGACATGGGATTGGGCATGTAGACATTCAAGTAGGATCATGTATTTGCTTGAGTATGTTTGGTTGTCATGACATGTGCACTTAGGTGGGGAGTAACCCATGTAGGGAAATTGTGCTCTTGGGCTTTGCTCACCTTTGTCGAGGATCATTATTTAGAATTACGGGAGTGTCTACGGGAGGGACAGCGCTCACTAGAGGCAGCTTTTTAGAAAAGCCCCGAGATTGTGGCTTTGGTATTTATTTTGTAAAACATGTATTAGAATGTTAAATTTTGATATATGTTTTGATTAAGAGTAATGTAATAACTCTTGAACTATTGTAAGATAGTTGTTGTGCTTTTGTGAGTATTGATGCATGGGCCCAAGTGGCCATTTTTACTCGCATGTGGACCCGGTGTGGTCGTTTTGCAATGTTAGGACAGGTGTATTTGGGTAGAGCTCCCGATACAAAGGGACTACGCAGATTTTCGTTAAATCGCAGGTCTTGGATAAGGAAGCGAATGGGTGTGTCGGATTACCCGACATCCACGAATATTCCGCGGGTTGACGGGTTGTCAACGGACCCCCGGGAAATGGGGCGTCACATAACATGTATGATCGAACCTTATGGAATATATGCATGATGAATTGTATATAGAACACTAGGGTTGAGAAACATAACCTTTAGGGTTCGGAAATTGAATTGAAATGAACAGGAAAGTTCGGAAATGAATGAAATGAGTGGTTGGCAGTTAGCACCACTGAGAAAAAGGTGATGAACGGGTCAATTCATGATTGCTAAGTCGTGGTGGTTGGCATGTGCTCTGGATTAGACTTAAATGAAAGTAAATAAAATTTGTTGCCATTGACATGCCAGATGAAGTCGAGTGGGGATGGGGGTGTCACGAGGTGCCAAGCCCGGACACCACTGTTTTTTTGATCGGCGAACCTTTGTGCGAGGGCTGTAGGGGTTGTGGCTGCTCTTGCCATTGCCTGTTAGTGCGTTTCGGGAGTAAGGGAGTGCAGGTAATATCCGGAGGTTCAAGTCACATCATCCTCAGATATTCACGGGGAGGGGGATCAGATGGTGAATATATTGGTTCAGCGGTCAGGTATTGGGCCATGAATATTACCTCCGATGAGGCGAATCGGTGGCACATTCAGCTAGAGGATGAGTCCCAAGTATGGTGGGACTGGGTTAAAGGCGCTAGCGACTTAGGCGATGACTTGGGCGAGTTATGTGAAAGCTTTTCATGGAGCAAGTATTTTAAGCCTTTGCTAAACATGCAGCTTTGCAGGGTTCCTAGAGTGAGGAGTAAGAACTATGGCGGTGATGGAGTATGTGGCGAGTTCATTGAGTTGGCGCGTTTCGGGATGATTGGCGCTCTGATTGCTTGAGGTGCGGTCGAGGATGGCATGAAGTTGTCCATCCGGGGTAAGAGTGTGGGATTTCTCCTACGGGATAGCTGGATGCTATGGTCGGGACGGCTACGGCCATGGGAGAGATAAGAGGTCATAGACATCAGTGATGAGTTAGTGGAGAGGAAGGCGGATCGCGCCTTCTGGATTGGGAAAGAGGCGGGAGGACTTTTGTTTCAGCGGTGTCCCCAAGCACAAGGCCCGGCGGGGACCGATGACATCCATTTTCTATTTTATCGGCTGGACATATGAAGTGGGATTGACTAAGGAGGCAGGGATCCCAGGGTTTTGGGCCGGCGTAGTCCCAATTATCAGTGGGACAGGCGCGGACACAGTTTGTTCTGTCTCACCCCGGTGTGGGTCAGAGGAACCGGTTTTAGTCGCAGAGTGCTATGCAAGAACCTTCTAAGCACACGTAGGCCAGGGGCCGTATGGGCCGAGGTCAGCACAAGGCAGCCACATATCAGACTTGGGACCCAGGCGTGTCTACGCTGTAGTACCACTGGTGGCCGAGCGTGTAGATCAGCCGGATATGCAAGGTATGTTTTTACTCATGCACTTGTTATCAGATGCATCATATTCATTATTATATTATCTTCTGTGATAGATTTGGGCTTGGAGGTTGAGACCTTTGGAAAAGCCGTTGTTTGGATGATAATCTGTGTAGGTTAAACCTATTAATATATATATATTGAAATGATTATCATTTCAATGATAATCTCACTGTGATTAAGTGGTAATTATTACCTCAGAGTAGGTAATCACAGTATTTACACTTTTCAAGAAAGGTAATTCCTACCATGATACTAATCTTATTATTTTTCCTTCATCTTCAACCATTGTGCTGTAATTTAATCTCGACATAATCTTATCAAATCGTAGATGATTTAGTTACACTCCTAAATTCTTTTCCATCAAAGTTTGTGTATTTTAAGGTGTTCTCTAATTCTTTTAGTCTCCAAATATTATAAATGCGACTCTTAGAAATATAACTTGAGGTCGCCCAGATTCATCAAAATATCAATATTTTTCCAATTAAGGCCATAAAAAAAATTGCCTTTAATTTTATGGTTGGTAATCTTTTTATTTTGTTCAAGACTTTTAAATGTAACTCTTTTCCTAAGATGAATTGTATTGTCTGTAAGAGACAAACGAGAACAAGAGGGTCTATGATCAATATATTTCTGTCATCTCCTATATCTAATAGAAATCATCCTTGAGGTCATATGGAAGAATTTCTGGGAGGATAAATTCTTCCAATATCTCAAATACAAAGGTAAATCAATATAATCCTTTTTGTGCAAAATACTCAATAATATGATGAGTATTTGATAATGCATAAGCAATTTTATATGTGATTGAGTAAGGTTTATTTCCTTCTCTCTATAAAATATTTTCTAAAGCTCTTGTATTAAACTTCGTAGTTTTATCGCACCTTATTCCTAAATTATGCTACCTTTCGATAAATATTAAATATTAACTTTTGGTGCATTTTACTCTCACGATACCTAAAATGTTTTTCCTTTCTTATTTAAAATTCGTTATCCAAAAGTGCTAAATCTATTGGAGTATCAATGTCTTCAAAAGGCTGTACTTAATAATTACTAGATGATCCTATGTAAATCCAAATCTCATCTTACATCATGTTTCTTTTCATCTATCTTTTGAATTCTTTTTTCATTTCTACTTTTTCTAACAAAGGAATTTAAATTTTATTAGAAGTGGCTTCTATATTTAAAGCTTTTTCTTTTATGCTAAGTCCATAATACATAATTTTTTTTCTTGATTGAAATCCAAATTTTTCCCAAAGTTTTTGATTAAATCCCGAATGTTCAGCTTATACCAATCAACTCTTTTAAATCTTTTTTAAAGAGATGGATCACAATCAATAGATCTTATAAAAATCTCCTGCTTTCTATAATTTGATTATCTATTATTTCGCTATTCTCGACAATCTTCATCGTAACCTGAAATATCGCTTCGACCGTCTTCATAAACAGATTCTTCGAATGAAGTCTTTACGTAGATCTTCTAACTTATTTATTTTTATAAATTCTTCTTGATATATCATTTTTCAATATCTAAATCTAGTTCGTTTTTTATTGGGACTTATTAGGACATTCATTTGCATAATGTCCAATTTGATCGCAAGCATACCACCTCGCATCTCTCTTCGCCTTTCATTTTTTCTATAAATCGTTCTTTGTCTTGTATTCAATTCTTTTTAAAATATCTTGGTCTTCTTTTAATAAAATAGCTTTTTCGACCATCTCTTTTATAAAATCTTTTATAAGGTTTATTTTTCTTTTGTTTGTATATTTTCTTTTAAATCTCCTATTACAAGAATTAAATCATTTTCGCAAAGATAAAACATTATCTTTTCTAATTGTTTTTAGCTCTTTTAATCAAGTACATGCATGATGACATCATTTACTTAGCTTTTCTTTTAGAAAAGAAATCCTCTTTCCAATACACCACTTAATGTACAGGTCTGAGTATTAAGTAGGTCCCACTAGATGTCCTGGTATTCTTCATCAAACATAATAGATACATTGTATCTATTACATCTCGCTTTTCGACAACCAAATATCTGATCTCATCCATTTTTTTTTCTGTGTCAATCAAACCCTGGATTATGGCCTACATCTTATAACATAATCAAAAGAACTACCACCAGAGTGGTGTCCATCAAAATCTATACACATATACTGAGTCCCATTTACAAATACAAAACTTTACTTTTACATTACAAATCAGAGCACGTAACCTACATGTAGTGAACCCTTACAAGGTTGGCCCAAATTGTGATGCGTGATGTTTGCCGACGCCTCTCCCCGTGACTCACACTGACAGAACCCGTGCTAAGCTTTACGCTTTAAATGGGAAACATATCTTATAACTTATACGTATGCACATGCATATACACAATTATAATAAGTGTATAACCATAAATACATCGTAAATTTCATGCATTCATAACAGACTTATACAAGTACTTAAGCTCATAATGAAGCTTATGTTTATTCCTGGACTCTGCAGAGTTACTAAAAATATTCTTACATGTAGACTTATACTTATAATAGACTTATTTTCAATGACTCGTAGGAGTTACGTAGAACTTATCTTATGCAAAGACTTCTACTTATAAATGCACTTACATTCATCTCTGTGACTCCCGTAGTTATTACGTAACTCTATCTTATGTCTACTTATAAATGCATTCTTACCTTTCATTTATCTTGTGGGACTCCGTAGGAGTTACAGAACTTATCTTATGCAGGACTTCTACTTATACTAAGGAGTTTTACACTTGTTCGGAGGTACCCGTAGGTATCACTTGGATTACGAACGCAGCACCGTATTGCGAACTTATTCTATACTAAGTACCATGTAAGTACTACAAAACTTATATTGGTATCAGATCTTACTTGTACTACGGTTTATCTTGGTCTTACTTTAACTTATACTCGGTATTTCTACACATACCTAAGATTTCTGCATCTTATACGTATTATAGAACTTACACATGTATTTCGCATCTCATACATGTATTACTAAAAATTTATAATTGTCTTACGCATCTTATACTTGTGTGAAGGTACTGCAGTACAATAAGTCGAATTCAATCATAATCGTATCACATACATGTGGTTAGATCGACGTATGCGCATACATATCGTATGGACATTAGTCCGCAGCAGGGTACATATACTTATTTTACGGATACGAGTACCCTTAGGTACTACTGGACTTATACTTGTTTTACCGATACGTGAGTACCCGTGGGTAATACAAAGCTTATACTTATGTTACTGAGACAAGAGTACCTCAAGTACTTACGTACTTATACTTATGTTATCGATACGAGAGTACCCGCAGTGGGTACTGGCGTAACTTATCAAATACAGAGTACCAGAGGCACTACGTAACTTAATCTACTACAGGAGTACCCGAGGTACCACAGACTTAATCTACATGTGAGTACCGTAGGTACCACGTAATTCTAATCGATACGTGAGCACCCTGTACTACGTAACGCGATGAAACACGAGCAATTTACAGGTACTACGCAACTTTAATCGGTCACGTGACTGAACTTATCTCGTATACCTTTACGTAACTTATTCAGATACGTGAGTACCCATAGGTACTCGCGTAACTTAATGAAATACGAGGCAATTGCGTAGTACTACGTTAACATTTTCAAATACGTGATACCCGTAGGTACCACGTAAATTGAGCCCGATGGCTGTGAGTACCCGGCTGCACGCTTAACTTGTTCAGATGCAGGAGTAACTGGCTGTTCACAGACTTAATCGAGACATGACTTTATTCAGATACGTGAGCACCATAGGTACTACTTTAACTAAATCGTAGACAGACAACTTAATCAAATACGTGAGTACCCGTGAGATTACTGGGGTTATGAACTTAATTAACCAAGAGTATCCGCAGTACTACGAACTTAATCACATACGTGACTTAACTTAAACGGAACTTATTCGTACATCGAGTACCCGTGAGGTACTACATGCCAACTTATACAGAGATTGTGAGTACCCATAGGTACTTAAGGACTTATTCAGATACAAGACAAGTAATCCTTAATTATAATAAAAGAGTACCTCGTAGTACTACTGAACTTTATCATCAAATTTATTCGATACATAAGTACTGTAGGTACTACAAGACTTATTCAGTCATTGTGAGTACCTCTTAGGTACTACTTTAACTTATCGATCGTGACTTAATCAGAGACAGGTTAATTCGAGACAGAGTACCTAGGTACTACAAGAATCCAAATCAGAAATGTACGTAACTTAATTAAATACGTGAGTACCAGAGGTACTGCGCAATGCATACAGCAGGTACATTCGCATCTTTATTCTTATTCTCTATCTGGCAGTCTTAATAAGAACAATCACACTCCAGCTCACGCGCCTGGTCAGCACGCGCACAATGGCGCCCAAGATACTATATACAAGCATTTGGGCGTCGTGAGCACTGTCGTATCAGAGTGCCGTAGCACTAATCGGGGACCGGCCGAATAATCGAAATATCGAATGTGGAGTGCCATAGCACTTAACAGACAGAGTGCCGGTGAAGATTCAATCGTAGAGTACCGGGCATTCAATCAAGAGTGCCGTAGACCACAATCGAGTACTGGCACTAATCGGGAGTGCCGGAGCACTAATCGTGAGTACCTAAGTACTAATCGGAGGCCGAGCACTTTAATCGGCAGCACCGGGCATTCAATCAGAGTGCCGGAGTACCTACCAATCAGAGTACCGAAGTACTAATCAGGACAAGAGTGTCAGGTCATTAATTAACTGTCTTAGGTGGTTTTACAATTATAATGAGTTCAATAACTTACTATCTTATAATAGACATTGTTACCACATTACGCGCTCATACGTATCGTATTCCATATACCGGTAAGGTATGATGAGCATGTAATCACACCTATTTATGTATTCTTATTCTTCTATGAATCTACTTTACCTAGGAATTGGAATCATTCCAATCGATCGCCCAAACTCAAGTTATGGCATTTTCACGCCAACTAGCCTGGCCACCGATTTTACACTGGACCGGCGGTATTACTCATTTTTCTGGGTCTTAAATTCATATTTTGGACACTATGTCCTTATACTTTTAAAGCTAAGGTGCTAAGGGTTCTATTCCAACTGAATCACCCACCCGAGCACCTAACTCAAGTTACGTCCGAAACAACCTGGACTACTCCATGTTCAAGACTGATGCAAGAATTGGCTTGCACATAGCCTCACTTTGAGTGGATTTTTCGACCACTTAGAGTCAGAATTTGATGATACCTTCTCTTTAATTTTGGTTCTCCTTGAAGTCTATTTTACGTAGCCACTTGAATCACTCAAATCAGATAAGAAATGAGGAAGTTATGGACAAAATACAAAAACTGGTTAGAACAGGAAAACCATAACAAGATGTATCGGTACAAGCTCAAGTTGTACTTCAGATAACTTGGCCAAAATGCAATGTAATCGAATTGTACCGGTACAAGCCTGCTGTACCGGTACTCCACCACTCCGAAATGCCCTAAATGTGTGTTTTCACATTTTTCACATACTTGATACTAAATCAATTCTTAATTTCAAACACATCAAAACCATTTCCACCCAATTGAATCTCTTTTCTATTCACTTCATCTCTCAATTACATATCCTTCTTCCAAAAACATATCAAGATTCCTTCCAAAATACCCTAATATGGGTTAAGACCCATACACAAAACCAATTATGATGATTAGTTAGGCCTGCTCCAAACCCCAACTCAACTACTCATAATTAAACCATGAATCCATTCACACAAAGGAAGGATTCCATACCCATCTTGTGCCATGTGGGGTTTACCCACCTTACTTGACATAAATTTTGGGTTAAAATGAAACCCTAGCAAAAACCCTAGATTTGGGCAAGATTATAACCATCAAAGCATGGAAATTCATACATAATCTCATAGAATCCATACATAATTCAGTTTCCATACCTTGGTTTTGATCTTTGGCTTGAATCCTTCATCCTCTTCTCCTTTCTTCTTCTCTTTCTTTGCCTCCTTTCCTCTCTTTCACGGTTTGTTCTTTTTGCCCTTGGAGACCAAATTGGTCTTTAAATCCCATTGATTTGATAAGGCCATGTTCGCCCTTAAATAAAACCCATTTTTAAGTTAGCTTTCTCTAATTGCAAAAGGTCCCTCTATGTTTGCCCATTTGTATTTCAAGTTCCCAAAAATTGTATTTTGGCCCATAGTCTTTTCAATTTATAACTTTTAAGCCCCTTTGCGGACAATTTAATAAATTGTCTCTAAGTTTTGTGTAACTTCTCCTCTGCCTCTGCTTCGTGTTTCGTATTAACTACGAAACAATCAAATTATAAGCTATTAAAATACTCTAAACATGTCGAAAACGCACTAGGTATATTTCGTGTTACAAGTATCTCGTACTCAATCTTTCAGATATGATAATAGTAGTCTTGAAGACACATATGTAAGTGTCTAAGAGGCATATATTATTTAGTTCTAGCTTTAGTAAAGCATGAACATATTTTTCAAAGATATTGTGGTGAATCTCTATCAATATATCCTCTCCAAGGAATTCAATCCTAATAGTGAATAACTTTTACATAAATATCCTCGTAATATTGTCTCCTTCTAAAGCAAAGTGGCTTTGTATCCTGCTTAAATTTTCGCCAAAATTGTAAAGCAGATTAATCATTGCCATCCTATATATCTTTTTGCATCATCGCTTGTCATACGATTGACTGCAGAATTGCTAATCTTTATGTGAGGTTTCCCCCATCTATCAAGGGTGGATGAGATGTCGTGGTTACAATCTAACTCCAAGTATATACTCGAAAGGGTTTATTCCTTCCGGTCTTAAATTATTCATCAGAATCTGTTGTTTTATTTCTCCAAAATGTATGCCTCTCATAGCTTGGTGTCCAAGAATGTCTAGGCCTCATAAATCTTATTGAATGAGATGATTCAGGAATATCTAAAGCAGCTGTTTCTACAGGAGTGCTTGCAACAGCTTCTACCATTGGATTTTCTTCCATTTTTAAATTATATGTAGGTATGTTTAATTTTTCTAGAGTTTGGCTCAAAATTTATATTTCGGAATCAGATGCTGATTCTAGATCCATTTATTAATCATCCCCATCAAACCAATGTTCTTGGTCTGAGTAATAATTATCAAGGGAAAGAAAAGAATATGAATCGTAGTCTTCAAAATCCATAAAGTCTTCTAGAGATTCATAAATGTACACGCAAACTATCGTCCTAAGAAACAGTCTAATAGGCATTCAATCATCAAATTTTCTAAAATTTATTCTAAAGTTTAATGATAGGCTATGATTATGATAAAGACCATTTCTCCACTAAGGAAAAAACTATAAATATCATATCTATTTCTTTTAAATAAATTTGAATATCTTCATTCGAATCCTTATCTTTATAAAAATAGAGCTTCTTATGTGCAATGGTTCTACCACCCAGTTATTTTAATCTAAATCTTTATTACTAACTATAGTTCTTTTAATCATTGCTCCGTGCACATTTACCGTATCTTGAATTATTTTAAGACTTTTTATTAAATCATTGCTACTATCTGGTAAATCTTCATATGAAAGAACTATTTCAGGTTCAATCTTTATCATCATCATCATCATCATGATCATTGATTAAATGATCACCATATGCACTATATTTAGAAGCAAGATCTATCATTAGTCTATTTATTGTTAATTTTTCTAATTCAATTATTCTTAATTGATGATAAATTACTTTAGTCATAATTTCATTGAGTATAAAAATGTTTAATCTTTGTTGCTTCGTTTCTGAAGTTTGTTATAACCTTTTAATGTATGTTTCATAGAATCTATAGTTGTGAGAAGATGTTTCATTAAACACTCAAGAAAAGGTTCTTCCATGTCATTTTCAATCTGTATGGTCCATACTCACTGACATGGGCCTACTGTTCATGCAATGTGCAGCCGTGCAATCTGGGCCTCACATAGACACTTTCTTGAGACCCAGCCTACCACACCACACTTCATGCCTCTATGCTGACTGGTTTTGCCCTGCCTTGGGCTCATCAAGAGAGCGGTTCCAGCTCCCGACTAGTTTGTGCAGGGTAGGCAAACACCCTTCTTCATAGTCAGGTCCAAGACCAGCGACAAGCTCCCCAAACTTAACCAGGTCGACATGCTTGAACTCTGAAGAATCTTCACCTTGATCCACTTACATGCACCTTCTGGAGCGCACCCACACCATTAAGCTCAAACCCATCGGCATGCTTGATCTTCAATGAGGTCTTCAACTGCGGTCACGAACGCCACATAATAAGTCCGTGATAATCTCTCCCCACCCAATATCTTGCACGCCCTCGTGCAAGGCACCTTTCACTGATCTCTTCCTACCTTCGAAGACTGCTACTCTGATACCATTTCGACGAATCTAGAAGCAACATTAACATTAATCACTATCACACAGTCTTAAAATCAAAACACCAATTCTAAATAATGCTATGAACAAGAAAATTCACAATATCATATGTAAAGTAATATAAGACAAGATAACAAATTTCACAAAATCAACAAATATTCTAAACCTTGAGAGTATCCTCGTGTTAAATATAAAATTGATTTTATAGAGTAAATACCCATTATTATAGGTCCACCATGCTTCCATTTCCACTTATTCGTTTTTTAATCGAATAGTACCCGGGAAGAAAGAGCTAGGCTTCTCTGTTAATCCCACTTCAGACCTACAGTAGGACTATATACCTTCACCGTGGGGACACCTTCAGATACTACCAACACATCCTTAATTCGTTTCCTACCTAAGGCGCAGACGACAAATAGAAATATTCATGAATAAAGTGTAGGCCATAATGACAAGATTTACTAAATACATTTTATTTATAACACAATACTCATAGGCTTAGAATAAAATTTAGCCCATTATTACAGAAGAGAAAACTACAAGCTTACAAATAGTATAGAAGCAAATCTTCTAAATACCAGCTTTTTTACAAGGAGAGTAGGAATAAGAAGAAAGAGTGAGATTTTTTCGCCTGCCTCGATACTAACACACTTAGCTATTTATAGAAGAAGCCGGACATGAAACCCCGGACTTCAAAATCTTTATATTACATTGCCTTTACATGTGTCTGTTTTTAGAAAACTAGAGGCTAAAATCTATGGGCTGGTTTGTAAAACCAACGACAACGCTAGCTGTCTTCTACATTTTTGTCCTTCTATCAATCAGTCAATTTCTTCTTTAATATTTTTTGTCCACTTGTGTGGGCCAAATCTTTGGTGGCTGTCATCTCCAGATAATCTTTTTTCAACATAATTGAGTGCTTGGGGGGATGAGTAGAGTTCTCCAGTCTCAATTATATTAATCTGAAAGTAAAACCTTCGTCGAACTGAGTTGCTTTACAATCTTTTGAGATCATGACGGTCATTCAGCTGGGCTTGCCATACTTTCCGAATGGTTTTTTCAAAGTTTCCATTTGTCCTTTTTACTTAATAATCAATCACAAGCTCCTTCGATAATGGACATTATCTTCAGTATATGTTCTAAAAATCTTTTATGAGTTGGAAATCAGGATTTTTTCATATCGCACTTTTCTCATTTTTATAAAATGCCATACAGATAAGTTTGATTAGCATCAATCGTGGCTAGAATTGAAGAAATCATGCTATGATGTCATCAATCTTTATCATGGGATTGTCTCAAAATTATCTTTAACACCTTAATCCATCCAGTAATCTTTTGATTCTGAAACGAGAAGTCATGTATATGGTAGCGATGCTACCAAAATCATACTAACTCAGATCACAAAGATTGGCCTTGCAGCCAACTCGGGTATATGCGCATTTATCGATGATCATTAAGAGTTATTAAACCCAACACCTTTCCATGGTTTCGCCATGTACTTCACATTTGTTCTCACTGAGATATCGTAGTTTTCAAAAATTGTTTCAAACTTTGATGTCTGAGGTCTCAATGAAATATTTGTAGATGCTCCTGCTATGTTAAGCGAGGCATCTTTATCTTTTTTACTATCTTCATTGAGATTAATATTTGAAAAATCGAGATTATCATCATCTTGAAATAAGATGTTAACACCATTTCATAAGATGTGTAATCTTAATAAAGCCTTTTCTAAATCAATAACAAAGCTTTTAACAAATAGCTTTGATTTTTAGAAGAGGTCTCATTCTTGACAAGTCAATCCGCATAATTTGTTAAATGATTACTTGATAAAAATTGGGACATTTCCGAGAGGCACAACCATCTCATTAATCTGCTTTTGCCTGCCCGAGCCATATCTCTGTTAAGAAATCAAGAATAACATTTTGTTAGAGCGACAATATCAATATCAAATATATATATTCGCAGCAATAAGTTTAAGCATCTAATTAATCTTTTTATATTCAGGTTTTGAAGGTATATTATTTTTTATAAAAGCTTTGACTTGAGTATTATCAGTTCTTAATAAAAAAATTTGTAGGTAATAAGAAATATGAAAATTTCTTTAATACTTTAACAAATGCTAAAAATTCCTTGTCATTGATATGATATTTTTCTTCAATAGGAGTAAATGTACCTAACGTATATAAGGGAAGCATATGTCTAGCCTCAAATCATGTTCTATCATTAATTCTATATTTGAATGTAATTGTAACAGTAGCTTAATTTTAGCCTTACCGTTGACCAACTTTATGTAATTGTAACAAAGAGTTTAATTCTTAGCCTTACCATTAACATGTTTACTAAATTAGACTCTCAATCACTCTGTATATATTTAGAACTTCTATCAATGAAAGGTATTGGTAAATCTATTATTTTACATGGTATCAGAGCCACAGATCTCTAACGTGTCACCGATCCAAGTCCCTGCCATGTCTTCCTCCTCCGATCAAAATCCAAACTTTAATCTCCACACCCAACCTCCTTTCAGAAAGCAAATAAATCAATTATCGCACTCAACATCACCGCCTAAATCAATGAAAAGTTAACTCCCACCACCTTTTCCTCAATGGCGTGCTCAATTCAAGCACTCCTCATCAAGTTGGTGATTTACTCGACTATGTCCAAGGCACCCTTCTGTCCCTCCTTCCGTCGTATCGCTGCTGATGAGCCAGCACATCTATCTGGGTTTGCCAGATAAACTTATCCCGAAAGTTATTTTAACATCTACATCTCCCTCTCCATCACCCCAATTTATCTAATAAAGACACTCCTCTCATGAAACCTAGACAAAGCTAAAAAATTTATATGCTAGCCGATCCCAAACTCAGCTATGCGCTTAAAGGAGGAACTCACCTTAATCCAAAGATGGAACTCCTGGCCACACCACGTAGTCACCTCCATGTCGTGAAGGCTCTCGTCGATGAAATATTGATCATCCAACTGGATGACGACCTAACTCTATGTGCCGAATGGCCAGTCCTGCATTTTCGAGATCGCAGCGCCTATCTCGAGCCCAAGAATCAAGCCATTGCCTCGAGGAGTTACACGACCTTCCTCGGCTGGACATGATGCATTCGAGGCGCTGGAAGCCGCAACACAACAACTGTTATTTATGCCAACTTCAATACACTTAAGCATTCTCGCACTGTGGGAGTCAATCGTGGTCCTTCAGAAACATGATTATGCCCGTGGGCCTCTAGGTTCCAACTTAAGCGGAAACTTTAATGTGGAGTTCCAACGTGATGGTCGCGCTTCTCTAATAACATCTCCGAGGCTCACTATTCCAATCTAAGGCACACAACCCAAATGCCAACCTGCGGATCACACATTGCCAAGTCCCATCCTCAATTCCATTCTCACGCTGTTTCAATCAATTGTGCTACTACATCTAATGGAAGGGATAAAATTGGTTACTTGATTTGGTTGCTTTCTCATAATATCACGGGTGATCTTTCCAATTTATCTATTCATTCCGAATATGATGGAACCGACGGCGTAATTTCCTCGACGCATGGCTCAGTTCGCGCCTCACATATTGCCCTCGCTTTGCACTCTCACCGAACTTTTACATTGAGTGATACTCTTAAGTGTTCCAAACCTTGCAAAAATTTAATTTCCGTTCAAAGATCTCACCAAACAAAATAATGTCTCGTTGAATTTCATCCTTTTATTTTCTTGTGAAGGACAAGATCTCTGCCATTCTACTAAGCGAGCATGTAACAATGGCATCTACACCTTCCGAATCAATAGTAGCCTAAAAAGGTTACAATGTGCATGAACGACTTCTATTGATGGATGACACAAGCGTCTTTGGGCATCCTTCACAAAATTGTCCATCATCTTATTAAATTTTCTTCCTATTTCATCGACTAAAACTTCTTATCTTCACGTTATGTCATTCATGTTCTATCGTAAGAAGCTCATCAACAACCCTTTCGTGTCAATAGTCTCCAAAGTCATGAGCCACTTGAACTTATTTACATTGATGTGTGGGGTCCTGCTAGTTATACTGGAATTGATAGATCAAGATATTACCTTATTTTTGTTGATCAGTATACAAAATATATATGTTTTTATCCAATGGTCACTAAATCCGGTGTTTCTAAAATTTTTCCACATTTCAAACGGTTTGTTGAAACCCGCTTTCAAAAATCAATCAAAACATTATACTCCGACAATGGTGGTGGAGTTTATTGCTTTGAAAATCATTCCGCCATGGCATAACTCACACACTACTCGCTCCCACACATCGCAACAAAATGGTGTCTTCAACGTGTCATCATCGGCCATCTCGTTGAAAACAGGCCTTACACTCCTTCATGATGCCCATCTTGATTTCTCTTATTGGCCTTATGCCTTTCAAAACAGCCTTCCTACCTCATAAATGTGATAGCCCACGCCTTTTTAGGAAAAAATCACTCAAGTCCTTGGTCAAACACCAAATTATTTGAAATTAAAAAAATTTGGATGCATTTGTTATCCTCTCACACGGCCCTATAACTCAAATAAAATGCAGCCCAAATCCAAAGCCTATCTTTTTCTCGGCTATTCACCAACTCAAAATGCATACAAGTGTCTTGAACCTCAAACAAAAAAATTTCTCTTCTCCCGACACGTGCTATTTGATGAAACCCAAGATCAATCCAGCCTTTCTCAGCACGGGTCTTCCGTGCTAACCCAGAAACCTCCAGACCCTCCCCCATTTCTTCCTCTCTTTTTCGGTGCCTACCAGCCATAGCATCACATCGGCGCCCAAGACTAAAGATCAAGAACCTCTCGAAGGTTCACCCGCCATTGTCGGCCCCTTCGTGCACTTCGCAGACCCTCCGCCTTTACTTCACGGATTCCGTCCGTTATAACACACCCCATCTCATCCGACTCTCCTTTAGATGATACTTAGAATGCTTCCTAAATCTTCCATCCCACTCTCCTATTCCTACTCCAAATACCCATCTCAACCGTGATTTTCTCCTCCATCTACGGATTTCACAAACCCTCCCCAAACCGATACTCCTCCCCAACGCACTCATAACATGACCACAAGATCAATGAACCAAATCTTTAAACCCAAACAGATCCATATAGTGTCCAAACATCCTCTTCCCCAAACCATTGAGCCAACTGCCAGAGCTGCTTACTCAATCCACTGGCATGAGGCCATGTCCACTAAGCTCACTGCTCTAATGAAACATGGGACTTGGGACCTAGTTTTACCACCCTCAAACTGTACACCTGTGGGCTGTAAGTGGGTCTTCCTAGTAAAAAGGCATGCTGATGGATCCGTGGACAGATTCAAAGCCCGTCTAGTTGCTAAGGGTTATGATCAACGCCTTGGTATTGATTACAAAGAAACCTTTAGCTCGTGGTCAAACCCGCAACTATTAGAACTGTATTATCTATTACTGTCATGAAAGGGTGGGATTTGAGGCAAATGGATGTCAACAATGCCTTTCTAAATGGTGCATTAACTGAGACTGTTTTTATGGCACAACCCCCAGGGTTCAAGGACTTATCCAAACCTAACCATGTTTGCAGGTTAAAAGGCGTACGCTTCTGCTTAAACAAGCTCCACGGGCTTGGTACACAGCACTCAAAAATGCCATTCTTCAGCTGGGTTCTTTCTATAGTTCCAAGGCCGAATTCTCCTCTATTTACAAATAAGGCTCCAATCTTTGTTATTTTCTCGGTTTATGTTGATGATTTTGTTATTACCGAAATAATTCAATTTCGTGGCCAATATTATTAAGCAGTTGGGTGGATATGTTTTCAAGGATTTGGGTTCTTCATTTCTTCTTGGGATTGAAGTAATTCCACTGGCCGGGTTATTTCTCTCACAACATAAATATTTTCGTGACCTTTAGCCAACACAAGTATGAGTGGTGTTAAAGATGTCTCAACCCTCTACAACTCAACTCTTCAATCGATTGATGGCACTACTACTGGATCAAGCTCCGAAGCTCAGAGAATAATTACGCCTTCATACCTTTCTCGACATCGTCCCGACATCTCATTTGCGCCAACAACTTTCACTTATGCACAAGCCAACTACAAATCACCGGACAACAACAAAAGGCTTCTCCACTACTTAAAGAAACCATTTTTCATGGTGGCTCAGATCCTCACAGTCGGGCCTTCCCATATTAAGAACATACTGATGCCACTACTGGAAATGTGGACCGCGACGTCAACTCGCCTATATCAGTTTTTGGGCTCTAATCCCATTTCTTGAGCCTGAAGAAACGAGTCACAGACGATCCACAACAGAGGTTGAAGATCGGGCCCTAGCCACGTAGCCTTTCCGAGACAATGTGGTTGTCCACTCTTTCTCAAGGAACTAGCATTTCAAATAATGTAATCTCCTCAATTTTCTGCGGATAACCTCGGAGCCACACTTCTCAGTTTTAACCCTGTCAATCATTTGCGCATGAAACATATTCAAATCGACCTTCACTTTGTGCGTGACTTAGTGCATAAAGGAAGCCTCCAAGTTAAACATGTGCATACTCAAGACCAAATAGCTGATCTGTTAACAAAGCCATTGTCAAGACAAGCAATGAATTAAAGACAGAATAAAGATTGATCTTGCCGATGGAAGCTCAATCTTGTGGGGGCGTATAAGGGAAGCACATGTCTAGCCTCAAATCATGTTCTGTCATTAATTCTATATTTGAATGTAATTGTAACAGTAGCTTAATTTTAGCCTTACCGTTGACAAACTTTATGTAATTGTAACAGTAGCTTAATTTTAGCCTTACCATTAACATGTTTACTAAATTAGACTCTCAATCACTCTGTATATATTTAGAACTTCTACCAATGAAAGGTATCGGAAAATCTATTATTTTACAACGTATAGTGGCATAATTCTTCACAATTATTATATATCCTTTAAAGGACTGTTGCCCAAGTACTTTCAGATGAATTAGTTTCGAGAATTAGATCATCATTATCTAAAGGAAGTTTTAGTTTTAGTAAACTAACACATTGAGATTTTATAAATCTTACATGACTTTCATGCTCAGTTGTGAACTCAAATCTTTGTTTTTTACTTGTTAATTTTCTCAAAGGTTTTCTTAGATCGGCAAGATTCTTTATAAAACCTTCTGCATAATTTAGTATTCCTAAAAATTTTGTAACTTTTTTCGATCTTTTATTTTTTCTGGGAAATCTTTAATTTTTTCTAATATGTGATTTTGTAATTCTATACCTTATGAGTCTATCATTTTTTTCTCTTTTATTCTTCCGCCTTGTATGCTTATTATTCTTATAATTTTATTGAGGATGTAAAAGGGAAACGTTAGAGGCAAAACGAAATTAATTGAATGATTGTTGATCGTTTAGACAGATGGGGGTTTACAATAATAGTGGACATACTATGATAAAACCGCTTTATTCAAAAGTCATGTTAGGCAACCTCCGATCATTCATACAACCTTTTAGGACTTTGTCCCTAGACCGAAACCAACATCAACACAAAACACAATGCTGATTTTCCCATGCACTCACACCTACTTTATGCGATGTACTTGCGCATAAATGCAAGGCAATATGTCATTGCCTATCACCATGATACATATATATGAGTGCTAAATGTACATACCTACTCATGCATCAATTGGAAAGTTATATCAATGAACACATAAATTCCAAGTAATTCACACGAATCATACCAACATATCAATACATGCATCCATTGACATCATAAGTCATTACCACTCGAGTAACGACATAATTTAACCTCTAGGCCTAATTGTGACATATCAAGTCCACAAGTAGCCTACAACAAGCCATACAATGAACACAATCATACACAAACTCATGCATTTCCCCAAGCCTCATGGATAATTATATCAACATGCATATAATCACCAACCAACATACACCAATTTCAATGTATTAGACCACACGCGTCATCACAACCAAACAATTTGCACACTTGGTACTACAATTAAATTTTCAGAAAATATATGGGAACCAAATTCCATTCACAAGAATATGGACAGATTCTAGACTCAAGGAGATTTTCGTAGAGTCCAAGAACACACGAATCGGAGTTCGGACGAGAAGGTTATGGTCGTCCAAAGTTGGAGGCCAACAAAACAGAAATGACCCTTGTGTCCCACCTTCACACTAGGTACAAACACCAACTTTCAGCAAGGTTGTGGATACCAATTACCATCTAGAGAAATAAGGCTAGGTTCTTGACTCAATGGGCTTTCCATAGAGTCTAAGAACACCTGAAACGGAGTTCGGACGAAGAGGTTATGACCTTTTCATTCAAAACTGGCCAATTTACTCTGCTTACACTAGAAATAGTCTATGATACCGGATTTCATGGGTCTTAATCCATAATTTGACACTGGTTCATTATACTAATTTCAAGATACGGTTCTTAGGGTTCTTATCCAACTGGAATCACCCAAATTGGATTACCGAAACTCAATATATGTCCCAAACAACCGACTATCGCCAAACATAAACTTAAACTCAGTTCAACATGCTCTCTTTGAATTTATTTCGAAAGGCCAGCGGGGTCTGAATTTCGATAGACCTATTTCATGCAGATACGTTTCTCCTATAAGTCTAACTTATCCGTAAATTAGAATCACTCAATTCGATAAGGTATGACAAGTTATGGCCAAACACGCTACGGTCAAGAAAAGAACTGGATAGCATTCTCCACTTTGACACACACACATGCCCTTAGATAGAAATTAAACCGAGTAGGATAAAAACCCTACCTCAATTAGCATGATTTACCAGGACACCGGATTTTCTCGGTTTCCATGAAAACCCGAACCTTTGACCTTGGTGAAATCTTGTGATTCTAGTACCCACGCGTGGCTCTCGTCGCGTAAATCAGCTTTAACTCTCGGACTATCGAACTCTGACCGACGAAATCCGGTGAATCGAAGAGAGAAGCTTGACTTCCTCTTTTTTCTCTCTCTGTCTAACGTAAAAACAAATCAGGGAATGAGAGATATTTGTCTTTCAAAATATCTCTTGCCCTTTTATACTTTGGACACGTGGCTGACATCGAACCACATGTCCCCCTTTACCCGAGTCCCTTTTTGCCCCGAAACACCTTATTTCATCCCGATTTTAGTTCCATCTATCTTAAATGGGAATTCTTTAAATATTTGATATTTTTCAGCATTTTTCTAAAAATCTTGTTTTCGAGGTCCACTCAACGCCCGTCGCCAAATTCCGAAAACCGACCGTCTCTAATTCAACACCCGCGCGACTAGATTTCACAAGATGATTCCAACGGTGAAGTCCGTTTCATCATTTGAGATCTAGAAAGAATCCCAGTAAAATTACTATTTTGCCCTTCCTAGCAAAAATTCAAATTTCTAGGTTTTTTTTTTCTTGGTCTTACATTCTCCCTCCCTTAAAAGAATTTTGTCCCGAAATTCCTACACACAACCATACACAATCACATGCATATGGAACAATCATTAAATATCCAATGACTTAAAACGTATTCCCCGACATGTCTATGACCCGAAGGTCCACAGTGAGCAGAATCCCTGAAGATCCCTAACTCACAATCCTGACATATCTTATCAACACTCACCCTAGCTTCTAGGGAGAACTACATAATAGGCTCTCCAAGGTCTCAACCTGCATCTAACTCTCTCATGACTGGAGTGCAAAGAATGAATGAATGCGATGCACCAAAATAAAATAATATCTTTGCCCATAGGCGAGATAGCAAAAACATGCCCTGTATGACTGGCTGATCCGCTGCCTCAGCCAATGGTATGATGGCGTAGACACACCCCTGGATCCCTGATGTCTCGGCCTCTAGGCCCTGTCCTCGGCCTTGGCCCATACCCGGCACCTGGGCCCGCTGCGGTAACTACATTGTGCAAGACCGGGATTGCACCGGCCCTAACCCAACTAGGTGTGAGGAATAAACTGTGTCCGCGCCTATTGTAAAACCCATGAAAAAGTTTCAATTTAATTTTTTTTTAAAAAAAGGGGGCAAAACGGTAATTTACTAGAATAGTTTGGAGAAAAGTTGAGATTTTTCTAGATCTCGGATGGCGAAATGGATTGAATCTTTGGAATTGTCTTGCAAAATCTAGCTACCCAGTTGAATTTCATTGGATTCCGAGATAGTCAAAATTTCACGTATTTCGCTACAACGGTAGTCACACACATATAAGCCATTGTGATGACATGGCGGACCATGAGTGACGACAAGCCATGTGTTATAACGCGAGCAAAGGCCTATGCACGTGGGACACATGGTGTTATGTGTGTGACACATGGCATGCCATGTGTCAACATGCATGGCACTCTTGAGAGCTATAAATATGGGAGCTCACATTTAGTTCGTGGGGGGGGCAGCAAGGAGAAGGAGAAGGAAGGGAAAAGAGAAAGGGAGGAAAGGAAAAGAGAAAGGGAGGAAAGGAGAAGAGAAATGGAGGAAAAGAAAAGAAAAGGAAAGAAGAAAAAGAGTAAGAAGAAAGGGGAAGAAAAGAGGAAGAAAGAGGAAAAGGAAGGAGTACTACAAGAAGGAGCAGATCTTGATGCAAAGAACCTTGAGTTGCGCTTTCTACAAGAGGTATGGCTTCTCCTATTTCAAGTTATTTTATGCCTAGGGGCCATGTGTACGCCCAGAGCCACCTCGGTTTCGGGTGAATTTGTATGTTGTGTGGTTTGTTTGTGATTGTGTGATGGTCAAAGACCGGTTTCAAGGGGTTTTAGGACTGTCCACTGTGTTCCGGGACAACCAAAATCCCGAGCGGAATGTCAAACGGTGGTTTGCCCAAATTTCCGCACACCCTTATGAATCAGCCGCATCAACTTCGGACGACCATAACTTTCCCGTCCGAACTCTGATTTGCACGTTCTTGGACTCTACGGAAAGCTCACCGAGTCTAGAATTTAATAGAATGAAGTGCTCAGCCAAAACGTGGGCTGAACATTGGGCTGGGTTGAGGAATGTTCCGTTCTGGGTTCCGAAACTTATGTTTTTGGAATCGGTTTTTATCTGAAATGCTTGGGGCTACGTATGGCCTGAGTAGAGAAATTGCATGTTGGATGTTTTGTGTGGTATTTAAAAAAACTGGACTTTCTGGACTAAGTCCATATTATTTTCGAGGCTAAGCATGGTCGGATTTATGGCAAGGAATGGCTAATGTGTGTTATTGCCATAAGCTGAATAACATGTCAATATGTGAAATTATGTGATATATGTGATAAAGATGGAAATAATTATATGCATTATTGCAAGGACTCACAGTACTATGTTCTCAAATTTCGAATATGAATTGGTGACATTACTTCTGTTTAAGTAATGGTTGGAATTATGTTAATATATGCTTGAATGATATGTTGACATAAATGAACTGAATGATAGAAAAGATGTAGTGCATGCTTATGTGATGTACTAATTTGAATGTGTGGAATATTAACATAACTGCATGTATGTTGATGTTGAACTAAATATATGAAATGTTGTGTGCATTAGACATGAGTGTTCATAGCACACACATAATGTATGGTGTAGAATGTCCATTTAGAGGTCTTCATACATAGGTCATGGGTTTGAGTGCAGTGGCACAAATTTCATTGCATTGGTGTGCGGTAACATTGCATTACATGGGTGTGTGTACATGGTACTGATTTGACACTGTTTTTGGTGTTGAATCGCAGGTTTGAATGGGATCGAAGTCCAATCTGAGTTCCACAAAGGTTAAATGAAAATGAAAACGAATAGTGCTCTGGCGTAGCAAGTAGAGATGTAATGACCCCATCAGTGAAAAGCCCGAAAACCTCGGTTAGACAAAGATATCCATCGGTGAAAGCCCGAAAAATGTCGGAGGGTGTAAGAGACCCACGGTGAGACCCTGGAAAGTTCTGTTGTCTAAAAAGACACGAAACGATTAAATAAATATCACATAGACTACGGGTTGTGAGACTGAGTCTAGATCGACTGCGATTGATTTCCATTGGCACTTGCATCGCGGTACGAGGTTGACCTCGTACATGGGGCATCGGTGTGTCGCCTCATGCATGCATGTAGTTTTTTTTTTTTTTCCATGATAAGACAAATATGTATGCACCCGACAAGGTCGGTTTGATTGTGAAATGATCATTTGCATGTACCTAGGCGGAGTAAATTTTGCAGGGATTTATCTCTATCGCTAGCTCACCCCGCCGTGGGACCCCCTTCGTGCACAGACAAGTACAAAGTGCACGACGCTCCTAGAGGCCGGGGTTATGAACGGGCCGGATTCTGGTCTTGATTCTTGTTTTGTGTATATATTAGAACGAACTAGTTTTAATATATTACACAGATAAGAAATGACAGAATAACTCTTGGACTATAGAAATGTATGGTTTGTAACTGTGGTGGACAAGCATGGGATGATGGGCCCTATTGGAATATTTACCATATATGGGTCTCTATGATAGGAGACACAATAAGCCAAGTAGTTGATGATGATCAACGGGACCCTGTGCTTTGGGGGGGAGTCACACTCATCTCACGGATGACTGGGGACTGCACCGTCCCGAAACCCGGATCCGCCCCTGGGGCATCCCGCCATGTCCGGTCGCTGGTAGTGGAAACATGTCACCGTCCCGCCCGGGCCGAGCCCCGGTCCCGACCTCGTCCCGCCGGCCGTGGCCTCGCCCTGAAACACTTGAGCAAACAGGTCTTGCCTCTTCGAACTAGAAGAAGGCCGATCCTCCCTTTTCTCACTAGTACTCGTAGCTCGGATACCCCATGCATCCTCTATCTTTGTCTCTATGGTAAGAGTTGTCTAGACCTTGGAGTCCATGTCTTGTAGGCGGAGTCTTATAATCTTGCCCCAAATGGACAACTTCAGCCCATTCAAATTCCTCACCTCGCTACCAGGGCCACGTAGTCAAGACCCGAGAAATTTCCAATTTATAGAAAAATGGCAAAATCGTAATTTCGATAGAAAATCCGAAATTTATTCTCTAAATCTCGGATGACGAAACAGATTTCACCGTTGGAATCAACATTAAATCTAGCTTACCACGCCCAATTTTCATTTAATTTCGGTGATATTGAATTTGCACGCTTTTTCGAGGTATCGGTATCGAGCCGGAAAATCACCAGATGTGAAAAAGTCACCTATAACATGTACTCATGTGACACATGTTGCATGAGTAGAGGGATGATGGAAATGAACGCCTGAGATGGTGCCAAATGTCAAAAAAATTCAAGATTGGGGACATAGATGGCATTATAGAATTTGTTTTAAATGATAATAAGACAAAATTGTGCATAGTGTCATCTCCTACAATTGAAATTAGAAGCCAAAAACGTGGGAGAACCCGTAATAGATGTAGTGTCGATTTTTAGGTTTTAGTGAGAGAGTAATGCTTCTCTCTAGATTTCTTAATTAATCCGATCATTTACAATTCTTCTGAGCAGTTAAGAGAGTCGCTTACTGCGAGGCCTACGCGTGGGCCCCGGTTTTGAGGAGTTTCGACAAACTTCGGGAGGTAGGGGATTTATCCTACTTGGTTTATTTTCGATTTAAGTGTTTTGCTGATGATTCTGTGAATTGAGGCCTTAAACTACCGCTCGACCGGGGCCCTAAAACTTGGGACCGAATTATTGAAAATTTTTAGGAGCCCATTGGACAGTCCGTGACTGTAGGGGCTGTTTGGGGGCTCAATGGTATAAATTATGTCATAAATCATGTTTTGATGTGTATGAGGCCGGAAATGGCTAGGAAATTCGGATTTACGAAGTGGAACCGATGTAGGGTAGTAGCCGTGAACAGTAACCCGAGGGTTTTACTATTCACATGAATAGTGTTCACAAAATAAATTTTGTGAGAAAAATGTGTTTGGTTGAGCACCAAATCGAATTGCTCAGGGCTGTTAATTAGCCCACGTGAGCTAATTTTTGGTGTAATGGATTGTGAAATTACATAACATGTTTGTGTGATTAAATTATGTAAATGTATATCATGTTATATATATATATTTGCATGTGTTGTATAAATTGTATTGGAATTGGCATCATGCATTCCATATGCACTAGGGCACCCTAGAGCAATAGGAGTGAGTGCATGAGATGGTTTCTTGAGAGAATTGTTTCGGAGGGTTGACTAATAATGATAATTATCGGAGTGTGTCCATTACAATATCGGAGGGTAGTCCATATAAGATATCAATCATCGGAGTCGGCCGAATTGATATACTTCGGAGGGTTGTCCACAAAATAGATTATCGAAGTCGGTCCACTACTTATATCGGATGGTTGTCCATAATTAAAAACTAATACCTTTGTTTTGAAAATAATGTTTCAGTACATGGCTTGTGCAAGTGCAGGGAGTCAGCAGAACTGACACGGGTCAGTCATTTAGACATTCAAGATCACGATTGAATGTGTGTTTACATAGGATCATGGCATATGCACTTAGGGTGGGAGTAACCCATTTAGGTGATTCCACTATCGGGCATTAGCTCACCCCGTCGCAGGGAATTATATTATTTCGTACAGGGAGCGCATCTAGGAGACGGCCATCTTAGAGGTCAATAATTAAGAAAGTCAATGTGGCTTTAGTGTTTTATAATTTATTACATGTATTAGAATTCTAGAATTTTAATATATGTTGTATAAGAGTGAATTATCAACTCTTGAACCATGATATATATATTTGGTTGGGATATGATTATTGTGAGTATTGATGCAGGGGCCCAAGAGGCCATTTTTACTCCTTTTATCCATGTGGACTCAGGTACGCTGGGACAAAGTTATGTACTTTGGGTAGAGCTCCCCGTACAAAAGAGACTCTGCCCTATTTTCGTGAGTAGTGTCGGGTTACCCAACATTTACGAGTATTCCGCGGGTTGACGGGTTGTCAACGGACCCCCGATTTTGGGGCGTCACAGTAGTCATCAGCAAAACGGGCTAACTTAGTAAACTTAGCCACATACTCCATCACTGTCATCGTTCCTTGCCTTAGTTCTAGGAACTCTTGGGCCTTTGCATGTCTAGCAGTGGCCGAAAAATACTTGCCCATGAAGAGCTCATGGAACTCTGTGACAAGACCCGACCCGGAAACCCTCCCAAGATTCCCCAGGTGGTCCCGCCTAGTGAAGTTCTCACTGTACAATCCCTAGGGAATGTCCAATGGAACCCCAACTTTAAGAAAGAAAGTAAACACCTACATTAATATAATAATTCAAATATATATATAAAAGATCCACAACCGCTTCAAATCCACAACCACGATCACTCAGGTCATAACCACAAACACACATGATAAAGACTCATATGAGTTCAATACTAAGATCAAAGCATTCTAAGAGTGTTTACGAATTTAGGGGTACAATGAAAATACATACGTCCAATAAAATAAAGGCAGATAGATAAGATAGAATACGCAATCGCGCTAACGAGTGACGTAGAAGCTGGCGCGAGGTAGATCTCTACGGACTGTCTGGACCTAGAGAACGGATTTAAAACAATAAAACGTGAGATAATAAATCTCAGCGAGTGGCATAATTATAAGGAAAATAATGTTTTTATTTTCGAAAACTCCTTCTCTCAAGACCTCACGTCCACTCTTTTGTAAGTGTCTCTGCTTGGAATCATTTACAAACCCAAACTTATACCCAAGTCAACAATATGAAATTCAAGCTCAAAAAATTTAACCGACATCATTATCAGAACTGAGATCTGAATTTAGCTCCTACAACATAAAATTGAGCATAAAATATATATAACCATCATGTCGTGAAAAATAATCATGAAAATACTATAACCATAAATATTGAAATGGTTATACTCATCGTAAAACCAACAATGTACCGCATCATATACCCATAGTAAAACCGTCTGCAAACCCAACCTCACGACTCCGTGGCAACTAATAAACCTTCGGGTAAACCGACATCACGGTCATGGAAACAATATATAACCGTTGGATGGAACCAACCTCACGACACCGTGGCAACTAATAAACCTTCGGGTAATCCCGACATCACGGCCGTGGAAATAATATATAACCGTTGGATGGTACCAACCTCACGACACCGTGGCAACTAATAAACCTTCGGGTAATCCCGACATCACAGCCGTGGAAATAATATATAACCGTTGGATGGAACCAACCTCACGACACCGTGGCAACTAATAAACCTCGGTACTTCGACATCACGGCCGGGAAATAATATGTAACCGTTCGAATGGAATCAACCTCACGACACCGTGGCAAACCCAAGCAAGTAATCAGAATATAGGTACCAATCGAACTTCTCCGTACTATATGGCATCAACTCATAACAACCAACACCGTATCCTTACTCACATATACCTTTCCAACGACACTGTATTATAACCATTTCACAAAATCTCAAAATCCATTTCTTAAATCAATAAATTTTCAAAATGGTTTAAAACCTCAATCCATACCAAAATGTTTAAATACCACAAATTTATCCATGAACTCAAGAAAATTTCCAAATATTTAAAATGTTGACAAAATCCATGAAATGATAACTTGTTTATATAAAAAACAGATAATTATATTTATGATAACCAAATTGCTCGAATAAATAAAGCTTTATATATATAATAATTAACTATTAATCATATATCATAATAATACTCCCAAAGCATTTAAAAATACGTAACCACCACAGACTACGATGCTCGGGCCCTCGCCTCCCCTACAGATCGCTCAGCTCAATGAGAGTGCTTGTAATAATATAAAAATACCATTTAGGCTTCAATAACTTAACCAAAGGAATTGGAATTTCCCAAATGTCTTAGAATAATTTTTAGAACTATGAAACTATCTAAATCGGGACTCGATGTTCAATTATACAAGCAGGCTATGCACTAATACCCAAAATTAGGGCTTTTCACCCGGAGGCTAATTTTTCGAAATTGAACATTCCAATAACTCATAAAAATGTCCAATTTCACTAATCCAACTTCAATCTCGCCTAATTTGACCAATTATGTCCACCTCGGCCCAAACCTTTCTGCACCAACCAAATGACCCAAAATGAAAAACGGCACCAAACGACGTCCAAAATTAACAAAATTTATATCAACGTGAGCTCCAAGCGACCAGGAACACAAAGAAGCATTCTTTACCCTGGTCCAAGGTTGCCTGTAGGCTTCTGGAAAACCTATCCAATGACCAAATTTGTTTTCAGATCTTTCAAACGGTGAGGAATTCGCGAAAAGTGGACTACCGGGAATGAGTTCAGAGGGTCCAAAAATAGAGGGAGGTATGGCCTACTGAATGGCCAGAACATCAAAATCCCGGCGACTCACCGTGGCGCCACCGCCGCGTCGCCGGCCAGATCCGTCCTACTGCGGGTTCACCGTGAAATTCCGCTGAAAGGTCGCTCGTGGTGGCGCTCCTCTCGCCGCTGTAGCAAAGGGGTGGCCGGAACGCTTCCACGGCCAAAACCCACTTGGCCTAAAAGAGGTTCAAACGAATTTGCCCGGGTCCACGTGTTTTGAGAATTTTCTAGGTTTTGAGCCGAAATGAGTGTTTCGCGCTAGGTTCTATTCCGCATGCAAAACTATGTTTATATTGTGGCCTAGGGCCGCCAGTAAAAATCGAAGACAAATTTTTGACATTAATAAAATGCTGTTTGAACTGTCGTAGCCATAACTTTTTATCCGTAGTCGGATTTTGACGTTTCAACCCGCTCTATGAACTCAGACGACGAGGCCTATGAAATGGTGTCTTAGTCAACCCAAATTATCCATCCTTGAAAAAGTCAACTTGGGCCCACATACTAATTGTTGGTTAAACTTGGTCAAACGTTTTAAAAACTTGTATTATTTGGCACGGGTCACATAACTCACCCTTAAAGAAAATTTCGCCCACGAAATCTTCGCACTGTGTCATGGAAGAGACGAGGTACCGGCCCGCACTGTCCCCGTCCCAAGTCGCCCCTCGACTAGGTGGTTTTTCTCCAAAGGACCTTCACTAAGGATATTGTCTTGTTGCGGCTTCCTTCTCTTCTTACCCAGACCAAGACCGGTCATTCCGTACTCAATCTCTGGTGTCTCCAACACATGTGAGGGATTTGAGATATACTTGCTGTGAGCATGGAGATGTGAACACATTATGGACTCAAGAGTTCCTCCAAGAAGTCTAATTTATAAGCCACTAGACTCCATCCTCCAACAACTTCAAAAGGTCCAATGTGGAAGCAGATCAGCTTTCCTTTGCTTCCGTTGCTCCACGCCCTTTCCAAGGAGAGCTTCAAGAATACTCGATCTTCAACTCAAACTCAAGATCCTTTCTACGCTTGTCCGCATAGCTCTTTGCCTATCCCCGAGCCGCTTCAACCGCACGCATAACATTAACCTTGTCCACCTGTCGCTTGTACAATATCGCACCTAGTAATTTCTTTCGCTCGCCTCATTCCAACATAGCGGAGTGGGCATTGTTTCCCCATACAATGCCTCATAAGGTGACATTCAATGCTGAGTGATAGCCGTTGGTTATAAGTGAACCGCTAAAGGTAGATATTCATTCCAATGTCCTTGAATTGCAACACGTACGACCTCAACATATCCCCTAAGGTCTCAATAGTTCTCTCTCATTGTCCATCTGCCTCGAGGGTGAAAAAGCTTAAGATCAAATTCAACTTGACACTCAGTTCCTTCATCAATCCCTCCAAAACCTCAAGAATCGTGGATCTCATCGTGAGATACCCAAGACCGGCACCCTATGCAAACTCACTATATGATTCATAAAGAGCTCCGCTAGCTTCTGAGGAGAAAACTTCTCATGAATAGGTATGAAATGCGCTGACTTATCGATTAACTAGATACCCAAACGCCATGTCTCCTCGAACCGTGGAGGAGTTTGTATACAAAATCCATCGTAATGCGCCTCCCATTTCCATTAAGTGGACGGGTAACGGCCGCAGAAGTCCGTAACGCTTTGTCTCCGCTTCCACTTAAGCTGACGATGAAGCACTTGGATACATACTGCAACTTCTTTCATCCTCGACCACCAATAATATTCCTTCAAAGGTAACGGTACATCTTCACTAACGGTATAGCATAAGGTAACTATGGGCTTTCCTCCAATATTTGCCTTTTTAACTCTTCAGTTGTTGGAACACAAAGCCTAGAACCAATCACCAAGGCTTTGTCGTCTCTAATAGAAAAATCCGATTGTTCCCCTCCCTCGACTTTCTTTCTTATGCTCATCAAATAGGGATCTTCTAGTTGTGTCCCGAGAATACAATCTACAAGTATTGGTCGTAGTTGGAAACTAGCAAAAAGTGCCCCTAAAGCATGCATCCTCAACTCAACACCCAACTCTCGCAACTCGACCATCAGTGGAAGTTGTACTGTTTGCATATAAGCCAAAGAGCCCAGAGACTTCCCGCTCAAGGCATCTCGCCACTACATTTCTACTTTACCCGATGGTAGTCGATAGTGCAATCATAATCCTTAAGTAATTCCATCCATCTCCTTTGCCTTAAGTTTAACTCCTTCTGGGTAAACAAATATTTAAGGCTCTTATGGTCGGTAAATATCTGACAAGTCGCTCCATACAAGTAATGCCTCCAAGTCTTCAATGCGAAAATTACCGCAGCAAGTTCCAAGTCATGAGTAGGATAATTAAGCTCGTGTTTCTTCAACTGTCTGGAAGCATACGCCACAACTCTTTTATGTTGCATCAACACGCAACCTAAACCTTAGTGTGAGGCATCGCTGTAAACCTCGAACCCCTCGTTTCCTCCTCGCGTTGTCAAACAAGTATCGACGAGCATCCTTTTCCTTCGTTGTTTGGAAGCTTCACACCCGTCGCCCACTCAAACTTAACTCCTTTCCTAGTCAAACAATGAAGTGGTCCTGCCATATCTTTGAGAACCCTTCTATGAATCCGCTGCACTCTAATCCTAGGAAACTCCGCATCACACAAGAGTTGGTTGCTCCCACTATACACGCTTTCTGCTTTATGAGGATCCACATAAATGCCATCAGCAGAAACCACATGTCCGAGAAATCCCACTCGGCTCAACCAAAATTCACATTTGCTGAACTTGGCATACAACTGGTACTGCCTTAAAGTCTGCAACACCAAACCCAAATGTCTCTCATGCTCCAACTCGCTTCTCGAGTACACCAAGATATCATCGATGAAGACAATGACAAACCGATCTAAGTATGGACTAAGACCCGCCTCATCAAACCCATGAAAGCCGCCGCATCGTGAGTCCGAAAGACATCACTAGAAACTCATAATGCCCATATCTCGCCCCGACCGTCGCTTTGGGAATGTCTCGATTCCCTAATCCTTAATCGATGGTACCTGACTCAAGTCAATCTCGAGAACACTGGCACTCCTCGGAGCCGAACAAATAGATCAATCGAGGCAAAGGATATTTGTTACGAATGGTGACTTTATTCAACTGCCTGTAGTCTATACACAACCTCCAAGTATCATCCTTCTTCTTCACAAATAACACCGGCGCTCCCCAAGGTGAAATACTGGGCCTAATAAATCCCCTATCCACCAGCTCTTGTAGCTGAGTCTTCAACTCTTTCAACTCAACCCAGTGCCATTCTATAAGGGGGTAAAGAAATAGGAGCTGTACCAGGGACTAAATCAATGGGAAAATCTATTTCTCGTTCTGGAGGCAAACCTGGAAGATCGTCAGGAAACACATCCAGAAAGTCCCTCACTACTGGTACATCCTCCAATCTCACTTCACTACTACGAGTGTCAACTATATGAGCTAGACACCCTTACAACCTCAAGTAAACATTCAAAGATAAATTAAGGTAAATCAAACCTGAAGGTGCTCGCCTCCGCTCTCCATAGAAGACTACTATTGGTAGTCCCGGTCGTCTAAATATCACCTCCTTGTAGAAACAATCCATTGAAGCATAGTTTGAAGCAAGCCAATCCATCCCAAGAATCACATCCAACCCCTTGAGATCTATTAATATCAAATCTACTTCCATAACTCGCCCTTAATAGAAAAACAAGCTACCCTTAAGCATCCGACTAGGCCATAGAGACTCTCCCGTGGCGTGGCAATCTCCAACCACATCCCAAAGGAATTGAGCCATCCCGACTGCAACATACTCACGTGAATAAAGAGCAGGTGTACTCGGGTCAATGAGTACACGCAGCATCACACCAAAAATAGATACCGGTGACTGGCCACAACATCGGGGGGTGGTTCTATGTCTCCCGCCCGGTCATAGCATAAACTCGCCTAGCGTGTGGTCGTCCTCTCTGCCCCGCTCCGGTCGCCGTAGACTACCGGTTCCGCAAAGGAGCCACCCGAGGCCCGCCCTCGCCTGTATCCAGCCTCCTCCATGCCCACTAGCCCGCTCTGAACCGAGCACCGAGCTTCAGACCAGTCCGGCTCGGATTTCGATAGGGTAGTCCTCTTGACATGTCATGTCTGCCCGCACTGAAAGCATACATCATCCCATTGGCATGGTCCATCATGAATCTTGCTGCAAACGCCACAAGTCGAACGGAAACTGCCTCGGTCTGCAGATCTCTGAAAATGGCTACTGCCACTACTCACTGATTGAAATCCAGCACCCTGTGTATGTCCACCTCTCTGAAACCTGCTACCGCCGGCACCATCGCTTCACCCCACCGATCCTTCCGCCGCCCGAAGATCCGTGAAATGGAACCACTCTCTTAGATGATCTCTCGACCGGGCTCCTCAAGACAATCCATCGTGATGATCGGGACGCTTAGTCCGGGCGTATCGTGGTCCGCCTCCACCTTTAGAGCAGCGTCTCTCATCGATTGATACTTGGGATGATCGGAACTTGAGAGGCTCAAAGCACACCACTCAATCCATCGAGAAACCTCCTTCTTGCTGACCTCATCCGCAACCAAATTGGGATAGAAACTGACAAACAACCTACGCCGCATCGTAAACCCGTCATGCTACCCCCGAGCGAGCGCTAAACTCTAGCCTCTTAGTCTCAACAAAGGCTGGGGGGCAAAACTCGCATAAAAGCAATTTTGAATCAGGCCCAAGTGTGACGCTTTCCTAGTCCTCCATACGCCCACCACTTCCTCGCACTACCCCTCAGCGCAAAACCGCCTATCCCCGACCCATCCTCATCCCACACGCATAATGTCATTCAAAATCTTCTATGTGTCATCTAGCCGATAAAGCCACTATGGATCCGCGGAACCATCAAAAACTCCACCGCTTCCAAGTCTACGATCCCGATCAACAAGAACACCCCGCAGAAACCCACTTCCCTTCGAGTGATCGAGCCCGACGCCCGACAAGATTCTCCCCATAAGTGCATCCGAACTTTCCACCAAAGCCCTGCTAGCTCACGCCTACCTCCGCGCCCATCGTGAAGAAAACTGTTTCCAAGAATAATGAAACAGATATTAATTTCAAGGATCAGGTGAGGAAGGTATACAAACACCGGGATGAGTTAAGCACAAAGAATGTGCAACCTCAAGGAATTTAGAACTTAGAGCCTGATACTGTCGACAAGACCCGACTCGGAAACCCTCCCAAGATTCCCTGGTCCTCGCTAGTGAGTTCTCAATGTACAATCCCTAGAATGTCCACGGAACCAACTTTTTGGGCAGCAAAGTAAACACCGCATTAATATAATAATTCTCAATATATATATAAAAGATCCACAACCGTCAATCCACAACCAACCCATCTATCAGAGGTCATAACCATAAACACACATGATAATAAAGACTCATAAGGAGTTCAATACTAAGATCGTGAGCATTCTAAGAGTGTTAGCGAATTTAGGGGTACAATGAAAATACAAGTCCAATAAAATAAAGGCGATGATAAGATAGAATACCGCAACCGCGCACTAGCTTTGACGAGAAGTCGGCGTGAGGTAGGTCTCTACGAATTGTCCGACCTAGAGGAACTGATGAAACAATAAAACGTGAGATAATAAATCTCAGCGAGTGGCATAATTATAAGGAAAATAATGTTTTTATTTTCGAAAACTCCTTCTCTCAAAACCTTACGTCCACTCTTTTGTAAGGTTCCTCGTTTGGAATCATTTCACAAAACCCAAACTTATACCCAAGTCAACAATATGAAATTCATGCTCAAAATTTAACCGACACAAGAACCTTATGACCTGGAATTTATTCACAACATAAAATTGAGCATAAAATATATATAACCGCTATGTCGTAAAATAATCATGAAAATACACAACCATAAATATTGAAAATGGTTATACTCACGTAAAACCAACAATGTACCGTATCATATACCCATAGTATACCGTCAGGTAAACCCAACCTCACGACTCCGTGGCAACTAATAAACCTTCGGGTAAACCGACATCACAACCGTGGAAACAATATATAACCGTTGGATGGAACCAACCTCACTAATAATCGCGGGCAACCAATAAACTCAGGTAATCCCCGACATCGCCGTGGAAATAATATATATAACCGCTGGGATGGTACCACCTCACAACACCGCGGCAAACCCAAAGCAAAATTTAATATAGGTAATTAATCAACTCCGGGTACTATATGGTACATCAATCCATAACAACCAACACCGTGATTCTTTACTCACATATACCTTTCTTTCCAACGACATCAGATATACCATTTGCCAAAATCTCAAATCCATTTCTTAAATCAATAAATTTTTCAAAATGGCTTAAAACCTCAATCCATGTACCAAAAATGTTTAAATACCACAAATTTATCCATGAACTCAGTAAAATTTCCAAATATTTAAAATGTTGACAAAATCCACATGAAATGATAACTTGTTTATATAAAAACAGATACTTATATTTATGTATAACCAACCATTCGATCAAATAATGTATATATAAAATAATTTACCACCATTTATATCATAATAATACCCCAAAGCATTTAAAGCATATAAACCATTCACACTACGCATGTTCACCATGCTCCCCGCAAGACTGCCTCCTGTGCTCAACGTGGCGCCTTAATAATATAAAAATACCATTTAGGGCTTCAATACCCTAACCAAACATTATCAGGATGCCCCAAAATGTCTTAGAATAATTTTTAGAACTATGAACTATCTAAATTGGACCCCCATTGTGTCCACTATACAAAGCAGCCCTACGTGACCCTGCACTCCAAAATTGGGGCTTTTCACACTGAGGTTGACGAAATTGAACCTTCCAATAACTTCCATAAAAATGTCCACTCTCACTAATCCAACTTCAATTTTGTTGCCTAATTTGACCACTGGTGTCCACTGCCAAACATTCTTAATTACCCGAAATGACCCAAAAATCGAAAACTAACCAAACGACGTCCAAAATTTACAAAATTTATATCAACGGAAAGCCCAAGAGACCAAGAACGCAGCAGTACCCTTACCTTGGTCCAAAGGTTGTCAGGTAACAAAACCCATCCAAACAAAGCCATTAATAAATTTGTTTTCGTCAGATTCTTCAAACGGAATCGCTAAAAGGACCAAGGGAATGAGTTCAGAGGGTCCAAAAATGGGGGACTCGAGTATGGGTTGGCCTGAATGGCCTAAAACATCAAAACCCGACCCAATCGTGGCGGCCGTCGTCGCTTCACCGGCCCGATTCAAGCGCTGTCCCGCCTGGTTCGCCGTGAAATTAAGTGTGCAAGGTCGGCCCGTGGTGGCGTCCTCCCCGCTCGACGTTGCAGCAAGGGGGTGGCCGAATGTTAGCCTCCCACCCGCCAAAAACCCGGTTCGCCTAAAAGCTTGCCTTCAAAACGAACCAGTCAATGGTCCATATGTTTTGGAGAATTTTCTAGGGTTTTGGAGCTGAAAATGAGTGTTTTGGGGTTAGGGTTCTATTTGGCACGCAAAACTATGTTTATATAGGGCCTAGGGTCGCTTTTAGGTAAAAACTGAAGACAGCTTTAGACACCGATAAAATGCTACTGTTTGAACTCCCCAAGGCCATAACTTTTTATCCGTAAGTCGGATTTTGACGTTCAACCCGACAATGAACTTGTATCGATTTGCGTCATACGAAATGGTGTCTTAGTCAACCCAAAATTATCCATCCTTGAAAAAAGTCAACTCAGCCCAATATACTAATTGGCTGGTCAAACGCTTTAAAACTTGTATTATTTGGTATGGGTCGTTACACTTTGTCACATGTCGTTTACGACACCGATACTCTATGGCTCGAAAAACGTGTAAATCTTTAATGCTCCCAATTCTACCTAAATTCGACGTGGTAGCTAGATTTCGCGAGACGATTCCAACGGTGAAGTCTGTTTTATCATCCGAGATCTAGAAAAATTTTGGATTTTTACCGAAATGACTATTTTGCACTTTTTCGAGAAAATTAGATTTTCTCAGGGTTTCACATATTCATTGATTCAGCATATCAATTTGTGAACCCAAAAACAATCAATTTGTTAATCAACAGGAATTTTATTCAAATATCAAAACATCTCGATATTGTACAAACTAATTTCTTTATCTAATGCAAAAATTACAAATAGGACTGTATCTAATCCAGAGGAAAAACTCTCTATTTCTTGATCTAAAACCCTATGCCTTCCTCCTAAAGGTTGTAGCTCCTGCTTTATTGGTTCCCCAAGTCTCGAATTTGCGCCGGAATGAAGGGGCTGTTAACAAGGTTGTTCAACAAATTGAGACCCTTCCTTTAAACTCGTTCGAGTTCCTCGGATGATGGGGCTCTGGGTTAACCCTATTCAAATTCCCTTCCCATCATCCATTCTCATGATTATAGAGCTATAGGCGGAATCATGACTAGAGTTGGTTTACTTCGACTCTACTCATTCCATACGCCTCCGCATTTCCAGACCCTCGGGAACTCTTTCTTTCCTCATTCTCTTTTTCTTCATCCCTGTTTATTCTTTCGTGTCTCTCCCATCCTTTTATAGTGATCTTGCTTCAGAACCATGGTGCCTTAATTTCTCTTCTTTTCATTTTTCCAATAAATGAATTAAATGCAATTTCTCGTATTCAAGCATCCTGGCTATTCCCAACAGGAGATTTGGAAAATTTTTAAGGAAGTTTGATCGTTTCTCTGAGAGTTATTGAATGTCCTGGAATTATTCTTTCGAAACTACAACCTAAACTCTGCTTTTAATTAAGGCCTTGCTTCCGTTATATTAATACGCTTATTTCAGGGGGTCTAAACGATGGATGCAAAAGTGGAAAAGTTGGAATGAATTAAAGATGAATGGAGATTGGAATGGACGTTGGGCTCAATGTCATGATTGTGATATGGGGGTCGTGACATTACATTTTGAGCCTCTTAATTAATGATTTTCAATGAATCCTATTTTTAATGGTAGAACGCCCAAAATGAAAGGTTTAAAACCTATTTTATCAGGATTTGGATAATCATCGCACCTAAAGATTTTGTCGCGACCGCAATGTGGTCAAACCTTAATCTCACTGCTAGACTTGTTTTTCTAATTTATTGTTTCAATAACTAAAGATTCTTGGTCGCTGACTTATGAATTGATGCCGCGACTTAAGTTTTTTCAGTCTCCCGAACAATCAAATTTCAAGCACTCAATTCACCAAATCCAATCAAAACAAATACAATTCAATTCATCTTCATCATTCAAATACTCAACAAATCCATTCACTATGCATTAGATTCAAAATTTAAGACAAAAATAAAATAAAATTCCTCCAAACTTTCAATCATTCTAAATCATAGACAAAATTTACTAAGTTCAAGAAGAGTATATCGTCTCTTTTTGTCTCTCTTTTGCATTGGAAGTTTCATTGTAGATACCCCTTTGCACATTCTTATTTGGCCCCGCAAAACTAAAAAAAAATAATTACTTACTCTTCAATCAGTGATGAATAAAATTACACAAAGCTATTAGAAACTTTCACACAAAAAGTATAACGGGAAAAACTTAAAACAAACTGATGTGGATTGCCTTCCACAAATCTGCTCAATTTTTAGTCTTTAGTTGGACTTGCTGTTACCATATTTTTGTTTCTTCAAATTTTCTCATTCAGAACTAAGAGTCATTCTTCCACTTGCATTTTCCCAAGGTAGTGCTTTAATCTTTAACCATTAACTTTGAATTCCTCATGATTGTCGGTTCTATGTCACTCGGCTTCCAAAATTTCAGACTCGATACTATTGTATACTAGCCCACACCATTCGATTTCTGCCTCGGAAAGAGTCTTAGTCCGAGTTGAATAATGTGACCCGATCTCTTGCTTTGAATTCTCTCCTCAAAATCCTTTGATCATGCCATTTTTTTGTTTTATCTTTATAGATTCTGGCACTATCATAAGCTTCATTCCTAAACTCTTCCACCTCTCTTCTTTAGCAGCCTTGAAATCAAAATTTAGCTTCTTGATGGCCCACATAGCCTTATATTCTAGCTCAAGAGGAAGGTGGCAAGGTTTTCCAAAGACAAGTCTGTATGGGGACATTCCAATGAGAGTTTTAAAGTACCCCAGATGCTCAGAGGCATCATCATGTTTCGTAGACCACCCTTATGTCGGGAGCTTACGCCTTTTTCAAGAATTTTTCTTTATCTCCTTGTTGGAAATTTCGCCGCCGATTTCCGTTGAGGATGATAAGCCAAGCTCATAATGTGTTTGATACCATATCCGGCCATGAGTTTGCTACAACACTTATTTGCAAAGTGGCTTCTATCATCGATTATAGTTCTGGTGTCCTAACCGGTTGGAGAATATTTCTTTGTAAAATCCTGACAATCAGAAACAGATCATTTGGGACAAGTCGCTGCCTCAACCCATTTTGATACATAATCTATAACTAGAGTATGTATGTATTTCCACACGAAACCGAAAGGCCCACAATCTATTCCCCATACATCAATATTGCACCATCAAAGATACCTTGCAGGGCATTTCATTCCTTTTAGCTTATATTTCCCATTCTTTGGCATTGATCACATACTCACCCATTCAAAACAAATTCTGAAAATAAGAGGCCACAAAATCCGTGACCGAAGAATTTTATGGGTCAAGTTTGTCTTCTCCGCAAATGTCCTCCCATATGGTGATGCATGACATTCGTAAAACCTTACTTTGCTCACCTTTCTCCGTACACATCTTCTAATGATCGATAAGCTTTCTTCTAAATAGCAAAAATAGTCATCCCGCATGTAGTACTGGCTGTTAGTCCTTAGCTTTTTCTTCGATAATCGACCTCGTAAGTACAATTCCACAAGCCAAGAAGTTCACAATATCAAGATAAATTAAGGTGATTGGAGACAAACTCTGGAATAACTGCCATCCGGAAAATTCTTATGCTATTTCTTCTTCTTCTTGTACGCAGGTTCCACTTGACAAGGCGATCAGCTATCACATCAGTTACAACCTTTCTTGTCTTTTATTTCTAAATCAAATTCTATAATAGCAATACTCCACCCGATCAGTCTTGGCTTTACTTCTTTGCCATTAGATATTTAATTGCCGCATGATCACGTATAATAACATAAATCTCAAAATGTATGACCTAAAATTTTCGCATGCAAATACTATCACAAAGATTTTCAAGAGTGTATAATTTTCCCGAGCTTCCATTGAAGGTTTTGTCGCATAGTATATAGCCTTGAATACCTTTTCAAATCTTCGTTCCAATACGCCCCATTGCAAAATCACTCGCATCACACATGATTTCAAAATCTCTGTTCTAATCTGGTTTTGCCATGATGGGAGCTTCAACTAGTCTGGATTTGATATCTTCAAAAAAATTCTGGTAGGATTCATCAAAATTGAACTTAGTATCTTTTTTCTAGCAATCTGCATAGTGGTCTAGACAATTTTTGAGAAATCTATGATAAATCTTCTGTAAAATCCAGCATGTCCTAAGAAAATTCTAATTCCCTTTACTGTAGTGGGTGGTATCGCATTTATAATTGAAACTTTTGCTCGGGTCTACTTAGCCCCGCCAAATCATGTGCCCTAAGACAATTCCTTCTGTAACCATAAAGTGGCATTTTTCCCAATTCAGAGTTAGATTTTTGTCCTGGTACCTTTGAAGTACTGTCCCTAAGTTATGCAGGCACTGTTCAAAACTGGATCCATACACTATGAAATCATCCATGAAGATTCTATAACTTTCCGCCAAATCGTAAAATATAGACATCATGCATCTTTGGAATGTACCATGAGCATTACACAAACCAAATGGCATTCTTCTAAAAGCAAAGTACCAAATGGGCATGTAAAGGTGGTTTTCTCTTGATCCTCGGGTGCAATAGCAATTTGGTTATATCCAGAGTATCCATCAAGAAAACAAAAGTGAGGGTGTCCTGCCAACCTATCCAAAGATCCGATCAATGAAAGGCAAGGAAAATGATCCTTCTTGTTGCAAAGATTTAGTTTTCCTCGTAGTCAATACATACCCTCCATCCCGTCACAGCCTTTAGGAATTAGTTCATTCTTTTCATTTCGACACAGCGGAATCCACCTTTCTTAGGAACCACATGTACCGGCTCACCCAAGAACTATCTCGATATAGCATATATAAAACTCCGTGATTCAACCATTTCGCACTTTTTTTCTCGACAACTTCTTTCATCACAGGTTCACCCTCCTTTGATGCTCAATAGAAGCCAGATCATCATTCAAATATTTGTGCATGCAAATGAGGGACCTGATACCTTTCGGGATCCTCACCGACCAAGAATAGCTCTTGTACTTTCTAATTCCCCAAATAGCTGCTTTTAGATTCGCCACGTACCGATATGATAACCGATTTTCTTTTTCCGGTTCTAAGAACTCATATTTCAAAGGATCAATTTCTTTCAATATTAACCCTATGCACTAGTTTCCTCGCCGTAGTTTTCCTCGTCCCTCGGTTGCATACATCATCTTCACTGTTTTCATTCATGCTTGAGACTGTTTCTTTATTATACAAATTTGAAGGCAACATTTCATAATCAATACTCTAAAGATACTGAAAATTCATCTCAATTTCATTGATGGAATGTTGAAGAAAGACAATTCAACTCAACACCGAGAAGACTAATGCTTTCTACAACCATACAACTTTTGCATCTACACGTATGTTCCAAACTCCCATTAAGATTAAAGTGCACTCGCTTTCATTCCCCACCCTTAGTGTCGCCTCACCTTTCTCGCACATCTATCAAGGCAGCCCGCTGCTAAGAAGGGTCTTCCTAGCGTGCCAGGGAACTCGGTGTCTTCCTCCATCTTCATAATAACAAAATCCACAGGAAGATGAATTTTCCCACCTTGACAAGCACATCTTCAAGAACACTGTTGTGCCATCGGGATCTATCACCCATTTGCAACGTGATTGCCGTCAGTAAGTTCCCCCAAACTTAGTCTTCGCACCACTGACAGAGGCATCAAATTTATACTTCAAAGGTACCCGAATCACAAGGCCTTCTTGAATTCATATTTCCTATGGAGTAGGGGATGGTGAAACGCATGGGTCTTTCTACTCTATTTTTGGCTGAGCTTTTATTTGATAACCGCATCACAGTAGCAAATAAGTCTACTATTTCTTCTTAGCTATTTTCCTTTTCTTGCTCCAAGATTCCTTCAAATTTTGCATAAGTTAGGCATTTGGTTGATTACCTCCAGAATGGGATATTGATTTATCTTCTTAAAGATGTCCAAGAATCTAGAAACTGCTTCTTCCTTGCCTTCAAGCCTCTGGAATGGAAAATCGTGAGGTGCATGTTCGGGTACTCTCTTTCTCGCTTTCTCGCCACTACTTCCTTCAGTCGTTTCAGTTTGTCCGCTTCTTCTCTCCTTCCCTTTCCGCTTCTTGTTTTACCGCCCCTCTTCTTTCCTTTCTTTCTTGCCATTGGGCCTAATTCTTTCCCACTTCTAATTGAATCGGCCATGCAATCCCCTGACTTTTGAGGTCACTAGGAATGTACCTTGCTCGATTTGCACTAAGGCCAGCTGCCCTACTGGTGTCTCCAAGTTTTTCAATGAGGCACTTGTATTCTTCTCGAAATACTTGAGTATCGTATCAAGCTTCCAAGTCGCATTAGCTGCTCGTAAAGTGTATAAGCTCTTGTTGTCCCCCATGAACTACAACATTTGTTCTTCAAATGGTCAGTCCTCTATGACCCCGATAGTCATTCCCGCTTCACCCCTTGATGCCGTCGCCGAACCTTGGTGGTCACGATATCCTCGTTATGATTCGTCCATGCTCTTGGCCTTGTATCGCTCTCTCCACCATATGAGGAAATTCTCATGGTTCTCAATGCCGGATCGTAATGTGTGGGCGTGTTAGGATTTGGCTTGACATGGTAATTTCTTGGTTCATTCACGTACTTAGCTCTCAACCCCATGTTTCCGCCCTCTTCTTTCTCGGTATTTCAAAGATTTCTTCTCATTGCTTCTCTTTCCATTGCTCTTATTTCATGAGCAGTGTGCATTTTCTTTCTCGCTTCATCATGCATGATGGCATCTAACTTTGCTTCCATAGTCATTTTACTCAGCTCCATGACCCCTTTCCCTCTGTTGTTACCCCTTGTAAACTCATGGAGCCTCTCATATTGCACTTGGCCAGGTCTTCTATCAGATCCCTAGCCTCTTCAAGACTTTTTTCTTTTGAATGCTCCACAACACGGCTCAATGATGCCTTTGATGTATCATTTAAGGCATGATATACTATATCCATATGGGCTTTAAATCAATTCCATGCATAGTACACCTTTCAACAAATTCCTCTCTTGAATCTCTCCCAGGCTAGCTCATCTTCCTCTCGTGGGAACACTATTATCTTCGGCCTTCTCTCGGGAGATGAGATGGGGAAAGAACTCGCCCAAGCATGTTTTCCCCACCGCCTTCCTGGGCATCAACCGAACCATACAGAATGAATCATACCCATGTGGTCACAAGTATCTCTTAAGGAAAATGGGAAGAGATGCAGCTTTATCACTTCTGGCCTCACACCATTCAGCTTCACTGTATTTGCCATCCTGAGAAATCTACCTGTGTGCTCGCTAGTCTTTAGTGGGGTGGCTACGAACCGATGTCGCCGCACCATTGTTATCAAAGCCGGCTTTAGTTCGGTTATTTGCATCCACAGTAGGGCCAGTTCCGATTGCGTATCATTCTTTCTTGAATGATAGGCATCCGTATTTTCCATTGTGTTAGTATTAAGAGGCCTTTATTGCTATCTCGCTTCTCCTGTTCGGTCATGCCCTCATCCGCCATAGTTGCGTTTCTCTCGCTTTAGTCTTTCTAGTTTCGAGTGTTCTTTCCACCGTTGTTCGCCGGGTAATGTGTCTGAATCCTGCTTTCCCGTGCATTAAAGGATTTCCTAAATTGAAACACACTGGGATTATCAGATTAGTCAAACTAAAAATTTTTTCAACATGGCTTGTTAAAGATCAATTGGTATAGCCAACGCTTCAGAGTCGTTTTTGTTCTTTTCTTTTATAAAATGTCCAAATTAGCATTTCCCTCTTTTGTTAGAATATTGATCTATTTAATCCCTTCGATCCCCGGCAATGGCGCCATAAAACTTGTTTGCCTTTTTCTATATAAACTAAAACCCCCTCAAATTCACATAGTTACAAGAGCCTTACACTTCTCTTGCACCCATGTCACTTCGGATAAATTTGCTTAATTAAATAATTATATCTTGATGTTTAGGATTTTAAAATTGGGTTTAGTTTATGACACTACAAGTGCACAGGTCATACAAGTAGTAAAATCTGAATGTAAGTCCAGGTATCATTCCCACAGAGATTGAAAAGAATTAGAAATCAATTACCCCAACTATTGAAGTTCTATGCTATCTGGACTAAAAAAAGATTGATAGTGAAAGTTTATCTAAAAAAATAATAGATCCTAGACTATTAACTAAAAATAGAAACTGCAATAACATGAAAACAACCAAAAACGTAAAGAACAAATTACTAGACCTAATATGTTTCCTATGAGAAACGAAAACTATCAGTGAATTACAATGAAACAATCAATTCCTACACGAAAATACATTGCTCTATTGTATTGATGGATCTGGATTTGTCCAAGCTTGTCAAATGTTGCGCTTGATTTCTTCCATTCATTGTTAGAAGCTCTGCTCTCAAGTCAAGATCGAACCGCCATTTGTATTTATGCTTTTCTTGCAAGATTCAAAATATTTTTCTTTCTCAATACTTCACACCCATTTCTTGATGACTGCAGATCTTTTGCTTCCTTCTTAGGATTTTTGCAAAAGTTTTACCACTTAATTGGTGGCTCGTCCTTCAGATCTATTGGTTCGTCCTTTCCCTTGATTAGATCTCATCTAACACAGGGTCGGGAACTTCCCTTTAGATTGAGGTGAACTCTCTAATTATTTATATTGTTAAATGCTCCCCTCCAACTTCAATTATGAGCGAATGGGGGATTTATCAAAATGAACTTTAGAGCTCGGCTAGCCATCAATGGTAGTCTAACATACCATAAGGGAATGCTCACTTCCTCGTGAATCTCCATCTCTCGTGTCACGCAGAAAAAGTATCCTGAAATCGAGCAAGATACACTCCTTAAACTCGGTATTCGGTACTGTCATGGGAACTTATCATCAAAAACGACACCAAGTAAGCAAATCCCAACCCAACAATATTCTCCCGCATTTTTATAAAAGACTGCAACTAACCCAGACATCAAATCCAGCAGAGTCGCTCCACCATCAGATTACGATTAAAGAAAATGGAGCATCGATCACGTACATCAACCTGTAATCGCAATGAAACCGAGAAGAAATGAATCCTTAAATTTGTCTAGATTTCATAAATTTTCTGCAAGAATTTTAAGAAGAAAATAAATACAAATAAAATCCAGCTCAATCTGCTTTCTCGCATTACTTGCGTATTCGCATCCAGAAAAAGAATTTACTAAGAATAAAAATAAAATGAAAATAAAAATAAAAAAATAAAAAAATAAAATAAAATATACCCAAACTATACATCGAGTTCCTCTCCTTCTCCTTTTTTGGGTAGAAGACTTAAGCTACTTACTTATTCTAACACTCGTTTATTTATAATCAGCTAAAAGAAATGGCCTAATGCAAAAGCTCTGTGTGGAATTCTAAAGAAAGCTCGCTTATCATTCTAGGTCGCAACCTCAAGCTGGTGTCGCGACCTGGATTTCCCTTGATTACTCTTGTTTAGTTACGACCTTGTTACTTCTGTTGGGACCAGGTTCCTTGCAGCTGCTTGGATTAATGGTCGCGACATCGTTATTGGTCGCGACCTTGTTGGCTCAGTGGTTCTTAAGAGTTGATGTTGCGACCACGGTTTCACGTCGCTACCTCGTTGTCTTTCCCTTCTTCTGCTTCCCGAGTCACGACTCGCCCGGAAGTCAACTTCTCTTCCTTGTTGTGTCGCACGCTACGATTTTTTTAGTCTTAGGTTGTAACTACATTTATTTCAACTGCCAAGTTCTAGTCAGGATTCTTTTTCTCGCCGCAACCTCACTTATAAGCAATCTGCTTCCTTCTTCCACGACTATTCCGAGTCGTGACCTAATGTTGCTCTTTTTCTGGTTGCATGTAGTCCCAATTGCTCTAAAGTAGTTATACTTCGATCTTCGTCAGTTTTTCTTCATGTCGCGACCGAATGAGTGGTCACACATTGTTTGTGGTCCTTGATTACTAAGTGGTCGCAACTTCAGTTTCCCCGGGCATGACTTGGTCATTTTGCTTCGTGTCGCTGACCTCCCTTTGTTCTTCAACTCTTAGTCGGTTGCAACTTCAATCTCCTGGTGAAGACCCAGCTCCCGCTTACTTCACTCTGAACGTCAACAGTCAGGACTTCAGTTGTCTTCTGACCTGGGCGCTACGATCAAGTGGGTGTCGCAACCAAAGATCTCTACCTTGAATAATTCCTTTAGTCTCAACCACACTTCCTTCGTCGCAACCCTTCACTCTGTCGCTGTCATTTTGGTCGCAGCTCAACTTCAAGTCACGACTTCACATAAGGTCTTCTATTTCTCCCTAAAGACCCGATCTTGGTGATGTCATGACTTGAAATGACTCAACAAATGAGCTTCCCCCGTCGCGACCCGATTTTCATTTGCGACTTCATTTCGCTATAGCCGATCTCTTCGGTTTTTTGTCGATTTTCGTCACGTACTTTTCTCAAAGAACAAACTGAGTTGTACAATATCCATTTCTGATATGAACCAAACATTTACTTGTATCATGCTCGTAAAAATGGATTAAAATCAATGAGCTTTGACTCATCACGGCATGCCTATTAGGAAAAACAAGCTTGAAAGATACCGATCACTGGGCCTCAAGTAGTGTCATTACTGGTCCTATAGATGGTCATTGTTCAGATAATGATAAATGTAGCACTTTCTGGCCCTTATAGATGGTCATTGTCTCGCATAATGATACGCTGGCCCTTATAGACCACTGGTTGCATAAAGGAGGCTGGGAGTCTTCTGCCTTATAGCTTTTATCCACTTCTAGTTTTGCATGAGCTATAAAAGCAAATGACAAGTATACACAATGAAATGTCTATGATGTATGACATGATATGAGAAGCATAGCATCATGGCGTGATGATATGTAAATAGTGACAAGTACATGTTGACAAGAATAAGAAGAAAAATGTAAATGACATGAAATGAAATATGATATGATAAGAAAGCATAAGAGTTCATAAGCATGTGTAAATTATAGGTATGAAACATATATAAGCATGTGTATATGACAAGTATGGAATACGAAATAAGTATATGATATGTTATATGTATATATGTGCGATGACTCTTATTAGAGTTCGTCCACGAGTATGATTTCCCACTAAGCTATAAGTTTAGCATGGGTGTTTCATCCGTGTAGGTACAGAAGAGGAAATCAGAGGACAAGACAATCCGCATCAACAGTCAAAGGCCACACATCACTAGGTGCCCACTGGAAGACCTTTTTGTCTAATGTATATGTATTTTTGTTTCTTTTGTAAACAATGTAAATATTGTAAATGTTGAACACTTCCATATATGGAGCTTGTATATATATTTTGCAATTCGCTGCTACAGAATATATTACAAGTTAAATGTTTAACATTATATGAATGAACAAGCTTAAAGTTTATAAGTTTATAGTAATAAAAAATGACACCTCGTTGACACCGGGTGCTGGTTGGGGGCGCCTACACATCACACAAGGCTGCACTACATTTTTTTTCTAATGATTCAGCTCATTCATGTCAACACACCATTCAAGCATGTATTAACATACCTTCCAACCATTACTTAGGCAAGTAAGGCCATAATTCATTCCTGTGTCGAGATAGAGGTCACTATACAGCCTGGCCGCATGCCAAGAAATGACCATGTTCAAGCACAACACATTACAACTCAATGTGTTTGAAACATTCATATTGATAGCAATTCGTACACTCGATGCAACAATCAGTTTTTCAGCACCGATGAGCACCCCACGCCACTGAATGCGAGGCTAGATTCTTGACTCCATGAGTCTCCATAGAGTCCAAGAACACCAATCGGTCTTGACGAGAGCCAAAAGGGCACTAAACAACCAGTGGCTAAACCCGTAAAATTCTGCATGGTATTCATTCGTACAACAAATCAACCTGATTTTCGCCTTAAACCCAAAAAAAAAAAAAAACAATATACAATAACATGCAAGAATCCGATTAGTTCCAAAATTATGCATGGCATCCATCTCGAGTAATAACATACCAACCCGACTTCACTCTTAAAACCCAGAAAACAAGATATATAATAACATGCAAGAATAAGATCAGTTCTAGAAAATTATGTATGGTAATCAGTCAAGTAATAACAAAACCATCCTAACCAAATGCCATTTCATACCCCAAACAAGGAAATAACCAGGGAGGAAAAAGTTCTCACATCTTGAAGTGTGTACGACGAGTTCTTGATCCACCAAAATTTGAAAATAATGGAGGAAAAACTTCCTACTCCCTTTCTCCTTCCTTATGGTTTTCTTTCTCCTCTTTTTTTTTTTCTTCTCTCTTTTCTGTTTCTCACTTCTTTCTCTAGAACCAATTCAGCAATAGCAAGAACTCCTTCCCCTTAGCTTGATCCATTCCATGTTTCTCCACTAAGCCTAGACATGTTTGCATCAAGCTTGACACATGGCTCAAGTCATGGCATGTGTCACCCATACCAAGCCATGCACCAGCCACTAACTTCATGCATTCTAGCAGCTTGGCACTTGGCCACTATGTTGCGTCTCAGTCTGCGTCACGTGGCCTGCACCTTCATGCCACGTGTCACCCCACTAATGGCACGTTCCACCTTGAAATACTTCTTGAAAACTGACCGTTCTGGCCTGACGTAAATTCTGGACAAACATCAGGTTTTGTGAGACAAACTCAACGGTGAAAACCACGTCGTCATGAGCACACTGCGGTTTGGAACACTAATCATGAGCTATGTTCAGGGGCACTGTTTAGGGGTTACTGTTAAAAGAAAAAAAAATGAGAATGACCCTCGGGATTTGGTTTGTTACAGAATCGTATTGTCTGTGACAGAAAAACGAGAACAAGAGGGTCTATGATCAATATATTTTTGTTTATCTCCTATATCTAATAGGAAATCATCCTTGAAATATATGGAAGAATTTTCTGCAGGATAAATTCTTCCAATATCTTGAAATAATAAAGGTAAATCAATATAATTCTTTTGTGCAAAATACTCAATATGATGAGTATTTGATAATGCATAAGCAATTTTATATGTGATTGAGTAAGGTTTATTTCTTCTTCATAAATATTTTTTAAAGTCTTGTATTAAACTTAGAGTTTTATCAAAATCTTTATCTCCTAAATTATAAGTAATTTTGGATAAATATTAAATATTAACTTCTTGGTATTCGTATTTCTCTGATGATACCTAAAATTGCTTCTTCTTATTTAAAATTCTGTATCCAAAAGTGCTAAATCTATCGAGTATCAATGTCTTCTAAAGGTTGCACTAATAATCATTTGTACAGATCCTATGTAAACTAACCTATCTTACATCGTTTTTCATCTATCTTTGAATTTTTTGCATTTCTACTTTTCTAACAAAGACTTCAATTTTTATTGGAAGTGGTTTCTATATTTTAAAGTTTCTTTAAGCTAAGTCCATATCACATAATGTTTTTTCTGATTGAAATCCAATTTTTTCTCAAAGCTGACAGTCCCTAATGTTCGCTATACTATAATTAGATTTAATCTTTTTAAAGAGAGATGACCGTCAATCAATAGATCTTGAGAAAATCTGCTTCTATAATTTGATTATCTATTATTTCGCTCATTCGAATAATATTCATCATCGGGAAATACGCTTTATGATTATGTCTCATAAATGTATTCTTTCGAGTGAAGTTCATTTACATCTTCAAATTTCTTTATTTTTATAAATTTTTCGATTATCATTTTTTAAATATCTAAATCTGTCTAATTTTTTTTATTGAATTTATTAGGAAATTCATTTTGTATAATACCTAATTTGATTGCAAGCATAACACCTGCATTCTTTTGCCTTTCGAGGATTTTTTTCTATAACTCGTTCTTTGTCTTGTATTCCAATTCTTTAAAAATATCTTGGCTCTCTTTAATAAAATATCTTACGAATTACATCTTTTATAAATCTTATAAGGTTTATTTTTCTTGGTTGTAGGTTCTTCTTAAATCTCCTATTACAAGAATTAAATCATTTTGCTGTATAAAACATTATCTTTTCTAATTGTTTTAGCCTTTAATCAAGTATGCCTATGACACACATTCACTTAGCTTTTCTTTTGTGAAAAGAAATCCTTCTTCCTAAGGTATCTCGAATTGATAAAAAGTGGCAATCTCTATCACATGCATCCTATGCGGATCTCGGGTACATGAATAAAACATGTTTAGATACATTGTATCTGTACCAATCTTTCCATAGATATGATAATAGTAGTCTTGAAAGACACATATGTAAGTGTCTAAGAGGCATATATTATTTAGTTCTAGCCTTAGTAAAGCATGAACTTATTTTTTAGCATATTGTGGTGAATCTCTATCAATCCTTCTCCGAGGAATTCCATCCTTAATAGGTGAACAACTTTTGAGACAACATTTGAAATATTGTCTCCTTCTAAAGCTTGGGCTTTTGTATTTTTTTTAAAATTTTTCCAAAATTGTAAAGCAGGTTTAATCATTGCCATTACTATATATCTTTTTGCATCATCGTTTGTCATACGATTGATTGCAATTGCTAATCTTATAGAGGTTTCCCATCTATCAAGGGTGGATGAGATGTTAAGGTTACAATCTAAATCTAAGATACGAAAGGGTTTATTCCTTCGGTCTTAAATTATTCATTGGTGAATCTGCTTTGTTTTATCGCTTCCAAAAAACATAAGCATTTCCTTCTTAGAAGTTGTGTCCTGTAATGTCTAGGCCTCATAAATCTTGTTGAATGAGATGATTCAGAATATCTAAAGCAAATTAAGCTTTACTGTGAGTGCTTCGCGAACAAATTTTCTACCATTGGATTTTCTTCCATTTTTTAACTATATGTGGGTATGTTTAATTTTTCTAAAATTTGGCTCAAAATTTATATTTCGGAATTAGATGTTGATTCTAGATCCATTTTTTAATCATCACCATCAAACTAATGTTCTTGGTCTGAGTAATAATTATCAAGGGAAAGAAAAGAATATGAATTGTAGTCTTCGAAATCCATAAAGTCTTCTAGAGATTCATTACATTGTAATGATATTCTAGAAATACTAGGCATCCAATCAATAGCTTCTAGCCTTATTCTAAAGTTTTGATAGGCTATGATTGTGACGCCCAATTTGTGGGTCCCAAGTGACTACCGTCAACCTCAAGGGAAACCCAGCAGTCTCATATCATGAGACTCATACATGAGTAAAATAGCCACATCGAGCCCATACATCCTACTCACTCAAAAAAGGTCAACTATATTACAATAGCTTCAAGAGTTAATTTCACTTTATTCAAAAAAATATATCAAATTTAAGAATTCTACTACATGTTTCATAAAAATATATATATCAGCAAAGCCACATGTCGGCTTTCTTTCTCAAAAGCTGCCTTGAGCGAGCCGTCGTCTCGAATACTCCTTGCACCTAAAGGGGTTCCTAACGACAGCAGTGAGCAATGCCCGCAGTGATAATCACATGGGTTACCCCCACCCAAGTGCTCATGCACGGAAAACACACACATTCAAGTGAATTTATGTTTCATACTCGAATGCCTACATGCTCAATCCCACGTCTCAAGTCCTCACCGACTCCCTCACACATGCTTATGCCATGTATGAAAACCATTTTCAAAGAAAAATATTTGTTTTATTTGTGAGCAACCCTCCGATATAAATTTGTTGGACAATCCTCCGAGGTGAATTTGTTGGATAACTCTCCGAAACCATTCATGGGTCCCTCTGACGTGAATTGTTGGACAATTTCCCAACACAATTCTTCGGACAACTTTCCGATATAATATTTATTGTTTTGGACAACCCTTCGATTTATTTCATGTAATGCACCCACACCTATTGTTCTAGGGTGTCCCAGTGCATATGAATGCATTATGCCATTTCCATACAACACATGTTAATATATCAAGCATGTATATATTAACAAAATTTAACACACAACAACATGTTATTCATTCATAGCAATAACACATACAATTAGCTCACATGGGCTAATACACAATCCGACAGTCCAAAACATCACACCAACAACACACAATTTGCATCGCTATTTTAGGACACTACAATAACATACAACACAATAGCATACAAGGACCATTTCGGGCCTGGCAAATTCGGGCCTAGGACGATCCGGGTCGGGTCCCAAAATTTCTAACATTCAGTCCCAAGGTTTTGGGATTGATCAAACGACCCCTCATGGCCTCACACCATCTATTCCATTTGAATGGCTCTTAAGCTAAAAATAACCAAATTAGGAGAAAACCCTTACCTCCCGGAGTTGTCGAAACTCCACAAAACCGGTACCCACCCGTAGCCCTTGCCGTAGGGATCAACTTTGCCTCTTGTCTCACCGGAAGTCGCTGGACCGATCACCGGGAAATCTAGAGAGAAGGTAGAGCTTTCAAAATCCCCATTTTCTCTCCTTTTCTTTTCTCTCTCCCTTTCACCAATCGGTTGGGCCGGGCGGAGAGTACTCTCTTGCCATGTCGCCCACTATTGGCTCATTTGGATTACCTTATCCCTTATCCATCTACCATGGATTTTCCTCTAATGGCATGATGCCATGTGTCTCATGTGAGCCCCACTTGACTCATTGTTTGACCCATTCTGCCCAAGACATGTGGCACCTCTTGAGCCACTCATAAAGTGCCAAGTGTCCCACACTCCTCTCAATGTCTCGAAAAACGTGAAATTTTGACTTTCTTGGAATTCGACGAAATTCGACGTGATAGCTAGATTTCACAAGATGATTCCAACAGTGAAGTCCGTTTCGTCCTCCGAGATCTAAAAAAATTCAGGATTTTGACCGAAATTACTATTTTACCCTTTTTCAAAAAATTAGAATTTTCTCGAGTTTTACAATGATTATTATAAAGACCATTTCTCCACTAAGGACAAAAACTATAAATATCATATCTATTTCTTTAAAGAATTTTTGAATATCTTCATTCGAGAATCCTTTACCTTTTTTCTCAAAAATAGAGCTTCTTATAGGCAGTGGTTCTACCAATCCAGTTACTTTTTTATCTAAATCTTTTATTGCTAACTGTAGTGCTTTAATCATTGTTCCATAATATTTTATCGTATCTTGAATTATCTTAAGACTTTTTACTAAATCGTTACTACTATCTGGTAAATCTTCATATGGAAGAACTATTTCAAGTTCAATCTTCATCATCATCATCATTGATTAAATGATCACCATATGCACTATATTTAGAAGCAAGATCTATCATTAGTCTATTTATTGTTAATCTTTCTAATTCAATTATTCTTAATTGATGATAAATTACTTCAGTCATAATTTCATTGAGTATAAAAATGTTTCATCTTTGTTGGTAGACCAGAAGATATATACAAATTTATGACACCATTACCAAAGGACTATTGTCTAATCCCCAACAATAATGCCATGAAACTTGTTTGTTGTATTTCTTTGCAATTATACTCATTAAAATCGGTTTCCTTAAGATTAGATAAATTCTTCACTGATCCAAGATCCTCGTTAAGTGCACAGTCGAACAAGTAATAAAATGGATTTGTCCGTGATATCGATCCCACGTAGATCCTTCAAGAATTATCAATCAACTACCCTCGACTAATCAAATTTCACACCATTCGACTCTAAAACTAAGAATTGAAATCAGCTTAGAAGCCTTAAAATATACAAGTCTAATATATGTGAATGAATAACAAATAAACTGAAATTTAAAAGAATAAAGAATAAAGAATAGTAATGAAAATAACTGGACTGAACCATTATCTTTTAAAGGAAACATTGAGTACACTACTATTGTGAAAAATCAATTTCTGCAGATTACTTTATAACCTTGCTTCATGAACCACATATTTTAAATCAGTCTAGGGAATATGGTAGTGTAGCTAGATCTCTCCAAACTACACTGCTCTCATCATATAATTTTCCCGATTCTTTCAAGACGTGGAATTAGATAACTACTTTTAATCAAGGCTCCCTGTTCTGGATATTTTTCTTTTTCAATACTTAATACCCAGAACGTGGACTATAAACCATAGCTCCCAAGACATGGGTATAGCATGGGTTTACTCTTTACTGGTTTCTCCTCCTCTAAATTAGAATAGTTCATCCTTTCCTTGATTAGATCTCAGCTAACACGGGATTAGAATCACTGTCCGAATTGAGGTGAAATCTCTGCTTGTTTAATTGGATAATTCATTCAACTCATTCTTGATTTCAAGTGAGACGAGGATTTATCGAAATAAACTCACAAAGCTCATTAGATCTCCAATATTAGGTTAATATACCCTTGAGAAATTGTTCATCACTCGTGATTGCCTCAGGTCACCAGGGCCTCCGAAATCGAGTATGAAGCAAAATAACAAAATGAGCCCAGTTACCTAGATCTTTCGCTTAGGTGCCACAAGAGTCGCTTTCTTTCAACAGCAGCTGCGTATTTATAGGGTTTGGAAGTTGGGCCCTAACTTCGATGCACCTATTTGTGGATTTCAAAATAACTGGCCCATTGTTTGTTCATGTCGCGACTCCATTTGTTTGTCGCGACCTCGACTTGATGTCGCAACTTCTTTCATGTCGCGACTTCACTGTTCTGCTTATTGAGCTGTTCTGATGTCGCGACTTCAATCATACGTCGCGACTTCATCTTTCTGCATTGTGATCTCTTCTGAGGTCGAGTCCTCAATCATACCGCCGACTTCGCTCGCTCATCCGCAGCGTGCTTTCTTAACCGTCGCACTTGCTCTAACACCCCTTGCATCTAATGCCAGGATCATAAATGACGCGCCGCGACTTTCCTTTGTGAATCATATTTCACAGCCGGTTGACGCCGCGACTTCCTCTTTCCTCTCGCCTTTGTAAGCTCTTTGAGGTCGCTACTTCAATCATAGGTCGCGACTTCACGTTATGCTTATGAGCTTCTTTTGATGTCGCGGGAAGTTTTACTATTGTCAGGACTTGTTTTCAGCATCTCTGGGTATGATGTCTGCAAATGATGTCGACTCCATTCTTTGCAAAACATGTCATGACCACTCAGATGACGTCGCGACCTCCTCTTTACTTCAACTGATGTCGCGACCACTGGATGACGCCGCGACCTCTATATTCAGCCTCTTTACTTCTGTTGTCACAACTTCTTATTAGTGTCACGACTCATGTCTAATGCTAACCTTTCACCTCACGACTTCTCAAGTGGTGTCGACATCCCGTCTGGGCTTACACTCCCGGTCTTCGATTTTGGAGTTTCATATGTAACTGGTGTTATTCTTCACATCACAAGGTCGTGGATATCAAGTCCTTTCTTCAAAATTAGCTGCGACTCTCACTTGAGAAGTACTGTCTTTCAGGGCTCAGAGTCACCCTCCTTTGTCGCGACCTCATGGTGGCATCAATACTGCCATTTATCTCCTGCTTGCGTCACATCGTCACGATGTCGCGATAGCCGAACTTTCATTTGATCCAGTTTCTTCATTCTCAACCAAGTCACATTTTGTCTCAACTTCCTTTCCTCTGCATCACTTTAATTTCACTTATTCACTCTTCGCTTTCTTCTTCCAAACCAAATTTGTTGAGGTCGTGACTGAATTGGCCGGAACCGCACTTCCTCGGTCGTGACTCACTCCAGCTTTGATTTAAATTCTACTCACAGCCGATTTCTTATGATTTTGCCAAAATATGATTTTCTCGTATTTTCCTCAAGAAATTGGAATTTGATTCAATTATCGGGTCATAAACAATTCATCATTATTCTCATTATAAACTCGTAAAATGTATTAAAATTCACAGAGTTTTTGGACCTACTCACTCCTAACTTAAAATTTTGCTTGTCCCAAGCAAAGAAAAGAAGAAATTGTTTGTCCTCAAACAAATAAAGTAGAAAATTTTTAAGGACATTTTTCTTATTTATATTCCACATTCTTTTCTCATTCCACCCTTTGATCTGGAACAAACTAAGAGATATCACTATTATTTCTAAATTTCAGTTTTTAAAAGAAGGCATGGTGTACTTCTATTACAAAATTTCGATAAACCAATGTATTTAAAAACAAATTTATTTAACAAGTCTTGTTCGTGTGTAAAAAGTGTGTCATCAACTTTTCTAACTTCATGATGAACTGAAGATCTTCGGGAGCTTTCTTTAGACTGCTTTATCAAAGTCCTAT